>PVKP010028557.1:0-30000 GCA_004027715.1 Plecturocebus donacophilus
TTTGTTGATCTTTAAAAAAAAAAAAAAACAGCTCCTGGATTATTTTTTGAAGGGTTTTTTTGTGTCTCTATCTCCTTCAGTTCTGCTCTGATCTTGGTTATTTCTTGTCTTCTGCTAGCTTTTGAATTTGTTTAATCTTGTGCCTTTAGTTCTTTTAATTGTGATGACAGGGTGTCCATTTTATATGTTACCTGGCTCATGATGAACTTTTATCTTTGGCTCACTATAACTTAGCCTTCTATTATGCACATATATCTTCCTATGGAAACACATGGATATAGTTTCAGATAATGATAAAAATAATACTGTTTTAATTAAAAGATTAAAAGTCTTGCTCATTCATCAAACAATTGTTGTTGGTTTTTTTTTGAAATGGGATCTGGCTGTGTCGCCCAGGCTGGAGTGCAATGGTGCATTTTCCACTTACTGCAGTCTCTGCCTCCCAGATCCAAGCAATTCTCCTCCCTCAGCCTTGTGAGTAGCTGGATCTACAGGCATGTGCCACCACACCCAGCTAATTTTTGTATTTCCAGCAAGAAAGTGGTTTCACTATGTTGCCCATGCTAGTCTTGAACTTCATACTTCCTGATCCACCCACCTGGGCTCTGCCAGGCATGGTCCTAATTTGATATATACAAAAACAAAATAACTGATTTAGATTTTAAAAGGTATCAGACTCCTAGTTAATCTCTCCTAGATCCAAGAAAGGCCTGTTGTATTAATGAAGATTCTCCACGGATACAAATTTCCCCATAAACAACGGCTTTGAGAGGCCATTTAAAAATATGTCAAAGAAATATATTTTGGGGTGAAATATCTGTATTTCTTTCAGAGTCTTTTATCTATCATGTGATGTCCTAGCAGTCAGATTGGAATTTGGTATCATATTGCCGTGAAGGGTCTGTTTTGTCAGTCTTATGATCTCTATTTTAATGTTAATATGGGTCAGTTGTGCCTGAACTCTGAAAAAGAGGAGTTATAAAGAGATGTCTCTGATTTCCCTTTCCTTTGTGGCCTGGAATTTAGTTTTTTAGGTTACTCTGGGATCCCGTTGATCAAGTAAGTATCCATTCAGTTGGTTATGGGGCTTGGGATTTTGTTTTTTAGTTTATACTTTCTACAATGGTTATAGCAGTAAAAAAATACAGGATATCTTTATGAAACTTATGTTACAGTAGGAAAACAGGTAAGAAACAAATAAATAGCAGCATATAGTTACAAACAATGATAACATGTGGAAAATGTTAAGCAAGGGAGAGGGATATGGGCTTCTGGAGCCAGAGATGCTATTTTTAATAGGATGCTGAGAGACGAATCTACTAATACATGATATTTAAACAAAGATTTGAAGGGAAGAAGCCATGCATATATTTGCCGTGAAGGCACTGCAGGCGTATGAAATAGAAAGTTTAAAAGCCGAGAGACTGGAGTCTGATTAGAGACACGTGAATTGAGACAAAAGTAAGAGAGGCTGTGAAGAATCAGTTAGTAGAAGTCTAGATTGAAAGTCACTGAAAGGAGCTGCACCCACTCGGCCTCAAACTTTCCTGAGATCCTTCCTTTCTTTCTTTCTCTTTCCTTCCTTCCTCCCTTCCTTCCTCCCTCCCTCCCTTCTTTCCTACCTTCTCTCTTTCTCTCTTTCTCTCTTTCGAGACAGTCTTGTTCTGTTTTCCAGGCGGGAGTGCAGTGGCATTATCTCGGCTCACTGCAATCTCTACCTCCTCAGTTCAAGTGATTCTCCTGTCTCGGCCTCCTGAGTGGTTGAAATTACAACCATGCGCTGCCATGCCCAGCTAATGTTTGTATCTTTAGTAGAGACGGGGTTTCACATGTTGCCAGGCTGGTCTGGAACTCCTGACCTTGTGATCTGCCCACCTCCACCTCCCAAAGGGCGGGGATTACATGTGTGAGCCACCGTGCCCGGCCAAGATCTTTCCTTCTTTAAGCCCATTAATTTCACAGTTTAACATCTACCTCTGTATACCTTTACATGGTGTATAGCTTAAATCTGTAAGAGCTGAAGAAAAAGAATGGTATTCTGATGAAGGGAAAGATACTACAGGGGAACAGTAAAGTGAAAGACTTCCTTAAAAACTGAAGACAAGTAGCCGCATTGCATAGGTGGTAGCCACGGTGATTTGGGAGATGTGTGTGAAACTACAGCCTCTCTGAATTCCTTGACATTTGTTTTCATATTTACCACTGAATTATAGAATAATTTGTGAATAATTGAAAGCTCTAAAAAATAAAGAAATACTACTTTGCTAGGTTGTAAATGTGCAATATAAATTGCGAATTGCTTGGGAGAGCAATTTTGCAGTATTTAACAAAGTTAAAGGTTCTCATGTTCTATAACTCACTTATAAGAAACAATTACATGTGCCCAAGAACGAATGAATAAAAATGTTCACGCATTGTTTTATAGCAAAAAAAATGAAACAATCAAAGAAAAGGAGAAAGATTTTTAAAAAGTGGCATGCCTATGTAATAGAATGTTATATAATAGTCCCATTATATGAATGATCATACCCAAGAGTTTGATTTTTTCTTTTTCTTTTTTTTTTTTTTTGGACAGAGTTTTGTTCTGTCATCAGGCACCAGGCTGGAGTGCAGTGGCGTGATCTTGGCTCACTGCAACCTTCGCCTCCCGGGTTTAAGCAATTCTCCTGACTCAGCCTCCTGAGTAGCTGGGACTACAGGTGCACGCCACCACACCCAGCTAATTTTTGTATTGTTAGTAGAGATAGAGTTTCACCATGTTAGCCAGGATGGTCTCGATCTCTTGACCTCATGATCCGTCCGCCTCAGCCTCCCAAAGTGCTGGGATTACAGGCATGAGCCACCACGCCTGGCCCAAGAGCCCAATTTTCAAGTCTCAACATGACCAATATCGAAAAGATAATGTTAACTAAAAATTTCTAGTTGCAGAAAGAGTTTCTTTGCCTCTGGTAAGAGGATTTCTTGTTTTCTAGAACATAAGAATCGAACTTTTCTAGATGTTTCCAAGTTGTCATCTGTTTTACAAGTTTTGAACGTACTTAACTTTTTGAATTTTGTCCTCTTTTCTTTGTGTATATTTTTATTCCTTATTTAACTATATTGTAACCTTTAAAAAACATAGGCTATATATTTCTAAAGGCACAGTTGCTCAAAAAGTTGTCTAGTTTTATGCACATGGCATATAGGTAAAATGTATTAAATAAATTATTGAATGAAGAAATGAACTTACTTTTTGTGTACAAAATTTTAAAGTAAAATATTTTTACTTATCTATAAAATGAATAAAATAATATCTACCTGTGAGAGTTTTGTATATAAAGGGCAGAGGAAATTAAAATGTTTTTACTCATCTATAAAATGAATAAAATAATATCCATCTATGGGATTTTTGTATATAAAGGGCAGAGTTAAAGAGTAGGCAATCAGTAAATAATACAGGGCATTTTAATGTTGGTAATATAATTTAGAATGTGTAGTAGACATACTATTCATAAAAAGTTTATATGGCCAACATTCCTACAGTAAATGTTTTCTTGTCTTATAGAACATAAATGAAAATTAGTAGTACTCAATGTCATGACAGTGTATTAATGTTTCAAGATAATCATAACACATGGAGATGAGACTCCACCTTATAGCAGGCCCCAATGAAAGGGACAAATTGTTCCTAAAAAAATATAAGGGGGGAAGAGGGCAGAAACTGCAAACCACGTATGTCCCCATGTGGTGAGAGAGCTTTCCTTGAGAGAAGGAATGTTTGGCTTTATTATCCTCGAATTCCTGGTTGAAATAAGTTTGGAATGTAAGACCAACTACTTCTGTGCTTAGGTGACTATGAGACACAGTTCTTAAAAACCCTGTGAGGCATATTTTTATCACTCTTGATGCTTTGAAAGCAGAAAAATCTAAATATTAATATGGAAATATATGAATTTTATAAGTGTTAATGTCCTTCATTATTTGATGCTGTTTGATCCATTCTTTCTACGTCCGCAGCTCTCTGCAGAACTCCTTTCAGAGAGGTTAAAAGACTTCTTATCTAATTGTACTTTATTAATATTTGGTGGAATTTGGATGTGAAAAGAAGCCTATCACAATCTCAATTTCATGTTCTTTCCACTGCTGTATCCTGCCTCGTGTTACATAATAGTACAGCAGATTAATTTCTAATTGTGACACAGGAACCAGCAAAAAGGCTTTATCAGGATTTGTTCATGTTAATTAGGCAGAAACCAAGTTAATGTAGCTTAGAGCAGCAAAGAACTTTGATTCAAATACATTTTACATCTGTGAAACAGATGTCATATTTAAAAGTCTCAGACTACACAAAGTATTAAATTGCTCCCAAGGGTAGAGAGACATTTGGTGAAATCAAATACTTTATATCCACAAATATTGCTATATTATTGCTTTGTGCAGGACACACAAAATAAAAATCTAGTCCTCATTAGCTTTTCGGTTATACTGAATAATGTCTTAACTTGTAGAAAGATTTAGAATGTCTTCTCCATGCAGAGTTTTTATCAGAACAAGAAGAAACATTTACATCATGAGCAATGGAATTTGTCAAGCATACCTATGAATTAGGGAAGGTTGCTTTCATTCTCATTTTACAATGCTGGAGACTGAATCAGAGAGTCTAAGCAACTTGTTCCGACTTACAACATAAATAAGTCTAAGTGCACTCATGTAAATGCAGAAATTCTGAGAGTAAAGTTAGGCTCCCAATCACCATCATGCTCCACTATATCCATTGTAGACTAATTTTTCCTTAAGAATATGTCTTTTCATTACACAAATTTGAATTTGCTTTTCTGCACATCACAATCCACCAAGCCAGACTACACCACACAGGAAAATCTCTTTTGTCTTACTCATCTCTGAAAAAGTGTGATATGGCTTGGCTTTGTGTCCCCACCCAAATCTCACCTTGAATTGTAATCTCCATAGTCCCCATGTGTCAAGGGTGGAACCAGGTGGAAGTAAATGAATCATGGGCATAGTTTCTCACATGCTGTTCTCATGATAATGAGTGAGTCTAAGGAGATCTGATGGTATTATAAGTGTCTGGCATTTCACCTGCTTGCACTCATTTTCTCTCCTGCCATGCTGTGAAGAGGTGCCTTCCACTATGGCTGTATGTTTCCTGAGGTCTCCCCAGCCATGCGGAACTGTGCGTCAATTACACGTCTTTCCTTTATAAATTACCCAGTCTCTGGCAGTGCTGTATAACAGTGTGAAAACAAATTAAAATGGGTGTATTTCCTTTTTTTTTTGTTTTGTTTTGCCTTCATATGTCCCTATTATGTCCCATGTTAGTCTAACACTTGAATTGAAAGTAGATTTTTTTTGGCCAAAGTATATATTTTTCTTTACAGGAAAGAACTGATTATGAAGCCAAAGAGAAAAATTGGTTTACTAGAGAAAAGAAATATGATTTCTGTGTATGCTAATTAAGGATGCCTCTGACACAGCAAAAATTATCCAAAAATTATGCATGTGAAAACCTTAATGTTTTCTCTCACTTTTCATTCAATACAAGGGACTGTCACCAGTCTTCCCTTCTCTGCTATTATTATTGTTTTTTTCCCATTTTCACCTGCAATTCTCTCTGGACACAGACTATTGTGAGTGTTTGTTTGCTGGAAACTCTAATGTTGAGAAAGAAAAAAAATTATGAAAATATCAACGCATTCAATAATAATACTTTACTCAGTAATAAAACCTTAAAGTGGTTTCAGTAAAATATAGTTTTACATAATACAAAACTTCACAAAATTAGTTAGAACTTGTTTCTCAATATTTTTGATTCTTACATAGTGCCTAGTTTTGGGAAAATTTCCATATTGCTTACACTTGACCTTTGTTATTTTCTCTTAATGCTTCAAGGAGTGTACTTCTAGGTCATACATATATTTCCATTTTCTAATATCTTTTGTAGGGCCAGTGGTACATATTTTTTGCACTTACATGTAAATTTTAAATGAGTTTTTTTTTTCTATGTGATTTTATTTCACACAGGAATTGAGGAAATTAAAAATGTCAATACTCTTATAATTACATTCATCTTTGATGATTGCAAATATTTTATTAATTTTTTTATTTGCAATAACAACGTTCACTTTACAAATGCTAATGAATGATACATCATTTACTTTTGAACTATTGGCCTATATTTAGCTGTAATTAATTTTTGAAAAATATTAGTGAAAAAAAGTTTAGTTGTAGTTTAAAACTGATTATGGAAATGAATCTAGCCTCATGCATGTTAAATTTATTGGAATAACACATTTATTTCTGAGTTTTTCTTAGTTTCTACAGGTATTTTAAATCTTTGACGTGCTGTATTTAATTTCATAACATTCAATAGGAAACCATCTCAGCAGGCCTTATTTGATCACCTGTGGCATTATTCTTTGCTAAGAATATAGGCTCCTTTCCTAGTGTTGTAACAGTTTCCATTACGAAACCTTTGTCTGAAGCCAATAGAAAATGTGACATGAAAGTAAGGAGACATTATTAAAAATCTGAAAATTGTGGCCATATACAAAAGTTAAAGAAGGAAAGAAATTACAGTAAAGCTAGAGGAAAAAGTATAAATACATTTTGTCTCTAGTAAATTTGCAGCTGGTAATGGAAAATCATTTTGCTCTTAGGGAAGGTATTGAAGCAGAAATGAAAAAAGAATCAGCATGAACCTGGCTATGATGTTCTGCTGTTTGGTAGATTATATAACCAAGGGGAAAAGAAGTATCTAGAAGCAATGTAAAGGATTTCCAATTTTTTTCTTGTCTGTTTTTATTCCTAATGTAGACTAAACAGATATATTTAAATATGTTGTGAACAATAATGTAGAGGAAAGTGACAGTAGCATACATTTTATTGATAAAATCAAAACATAAAAATAACGTGAAAATGACATGCTGATTTACAAAGAATGAGATAATTGTGTCAGAAAAAATATTGGCATAATAAGGGCTCTTTGTTGCTTCTTATTGACAAGGAAATACGTAGATAATTAGATTCATACAGTTAGGTTCAAAATCTAATACAGTGGGTAACTTTGTATCTGTAACTGTATTTAATTAAATGATGAATACCTTCTGTATTTGTGAAAGTGGAGGTGGTTGATAAAGACATGAATAACTTCAGTTGAAGGTATGCATTCTTCTGTGGATGGAGCTCACTCTACGGAATAAACAGATAGTGCCCTATTCTAAGGTTATAATGAAGGGTACATTAAGCTAAAAAGGTTATATAAGGAAGGACATTAACAGGTCCTTCCTACATCCTTACCAAGAATGCCTGAATTCTTAGCATGATATATAATTTTAAAATTCCCATTGTTAAATGGAAGCATGTATTATTTGGTGCATTATGCATACAAAACGGGAGTAAACTTGTTAGTCTGTGTCTTATTGTGAGGCCAAATGAATGTGGGTTCAAATATGAGCCACTCATTGCTGGCAATATGATCCTGCTGAGAGAGACTGCTCATTGTACCCAAAGACTGATTGCCAACTGTTGAACATTTTAGTGATAATATCCTCTAAACACCGGTCTGTAAAGAGCCCTATGTAGCCTTCTATGTAGCTGTGTGTAACCATGACTAAATTTTACCCACTGGGATGTTGGTGTAAGTTAAGATACGCAACTTTGGTACAGTACATTGAGAAGAAAACTGTGGTGAATTCTGAATATTCCTTCTACTTTGTTCCTATTTCTTTTTCTCCTCCTTGGCTGGGACAGAGCAAAATCAGGAAAGAAAGTCTTAGATCCAAACATGGAAGTCGTGAACTGAGGCTAGCATATCTGCCTTGGTAACAACAGATTGCTTACCACTGCTTCCTAATGAAAGAATTCAGCTTCTATTGTATTTAACTATTTGTTACAATAATATATTCTCCATATAAAACAATAAACTAACTCAATTTTCTTAATGGTCTCTGTTATTAGGTTTCTTCATTAGAAAAAAATGAAAGATAAAACCAAATTTACAGTGTTTTAATCGTTAAATTAATCTGGGACATTATTCAACTCATATTTAGTGATATTATTCTATAAAAATTAATATTATAGATATTTGTGTTGTAGAATTCTTAATGTGAGTCTGTCTCTGCTATTAATTTGTTCTCCTACCTGGGTCAGATTATTGAACTTTCCATAGTCTCAGTTTTCCCTCTATTACATGGCACAGTATCTACCTCATATATTAATATAAAGATAAAAGTTGTTAAGTATTCCCACATATATGATTAAACTTATTCCCACATATAGTATTAAACTTATTTATAAATTATATTTTATTCCTAGCCAGGTGGGTGAAATCTTGTGTGTGTACAGAGACAATTTGTGAAAGAGAGTTTTGAGTATGCTTCCTGGCCTGCAAACGAAGCCCGCATCAGATCCAGTGCCAGGAGGAGGTATCTGAGCATAGTACACATAGAAAAGGAAAGAGGAGCTGCAGAGCTAGGCTGCATTTCCTTGCATTCTCCTGTCCAGGGATGAGATATCAGCATGAGGAGATGGGCTCCTATTGGCTATACAATTCATGAAAGAAAAGGGAAAGCCTTATATTTGCTCTTAAAAATGTTTTTTTGGTGTTCCCTGCATTTTTCGGGTCTGCATCCAAAATTGTTCATTAGTTTGACTTTGCACAATAACAAGAGTCCAAACCACATAGTAACAGTTTAAGTCTTGTTTTAAGGCTGGTATAGAGGAAAACCAGAGATTATTCATGTAGTATGTTTATGTTTCTAATTTTGTTTGTTACTAGGATACAGTGCTAATATCAATTTTTATCTTGATCTTGAATTCCATCATCTGGCCAAGGTCATTTGTAAGATCTAATAGTATTTTTGTAGATTGAATAAAATTGTTTACATAGGCAATAGTATTTGTGAATTCAGGTATTTTTGTTTCTTCTTGTCTGATAAAGACACTGTTAATTTATCTTTTTAAAAAATTTCTTGGCTAAAACTGCCATCAAAATATTAAATACAAGAGGTGAAAACAGACATCTTTGTTGTGTTCCAGATATTGAAGTGGGGGGGGGCGGAATTCAGTCTCCCATATTTAAACATGTAGGTTTGATGTAGTTTTTTAATAGATGCCCTTTTTCGGGTTAAATATGTTCTGTTTTGTTTCTAGTTTGTAGTTTTTGTAACAAATGGTGTTGGCTTTGGCAAAGGTGTTTTGTGTCTATTGAGATGTTTCTTTGGGGAAAGTTTAAACTATAAATTTATTTCTTAATAAATACAGGACTATTCAGGTTATCTTTTTCTTGATTAAAATTTAGTAATTTGGGTTTTTCAAAGAACGTGTTCTTTGCATCTGATTTGTTGAATTTATTAGCAGAAAGCTAATCATATTATTCTTTTGCCTTTTTACTACTTGTAGACATTTAATAATCTTCCCTCTCTCCTATTCCTAATACTGATAACTTCTGTTTTTTGTTTTAAATGTTCTATTAATTTTAGTAATTTTAATTTTTTAAAATAATCTTCATAAAATAACCCAGTCATTTTGAAAAATTTCAAATATACAGCTAGCTAACTTTGAAAATCTAGCAGAAACTAAAGATCAATTTCCATGACAACTTAAAGCTGTAAGATATTTATTGGGCAATTCTTTACCTATTTCTTCTTTGATCAATGAGGATGGAACTTTGATCTCAAGGCTAGTTTGTTCTAATTCATCTGCAAGAATGCCAACAATTTAGGCCCTAATTCTGTTTAATACACAATGTCTGATTCTTCACAAGCACAGTGTGGCTGGCTACCATGTGAATCTTTCTTCTGCTGGTTGTTACGGGTTATTTAGACACTGTTGTACTGGAATAGCAGTCCATCTGAGCTCTGTGTATAATTGTTAAACTACCCAAATGGCATTGCCTTCCATCTGTTATCTTATGTTATTGTTAACATGTATTGTGGAGAGAGAGAGAGAAAAAAAAATTCAGGTATACATGTAAACTTGTCTTTGCTTTATATTTGCATTTTCTTTTTCCTTTCATTTTAGAGATGGAGTTTTGCCATTGTTTCCCAGGCTGGAGTGCAATGACACAATCTTTGCTCACTGCATCCTCTGCCTCCCTGGTTCAAGCGATTCTGGTGCCTCAGCCTCCCATGTAGCTGAGATTACAGGCATGTGCCACCATGTCTGGCTGTTTTATTTTTTTTATTTTCAGTAGAGTCGGGTGTCACGATGTTGGATAGGCTGGTCTTGAACTCCTGATCTCAAGTGATCCACCTGCCTCAGCCTCCCAAAGTACTGGGATTACAGGCATAAGTCATATATTTGCATTTTCTTTCTCAACCCTTGTATAAAAACATATAAAGACTCAAGTGTTATATTGCATAATATTTCATTAATGTTATCAACTTGAAAACAAGTGTTTTCACTTGTTTTCGTTCCTCAACATAATGGGTGATTTATTGGCATTTCATTTAATCCCTATTATTATTTTGATGATTAGTTATTATTTCTACTTTTCAAATGAGAAAACCAAAACTTATAGCACATTTACATTGTTCAGCGCTACAAAGATCTCACACTCCAAAGCTCCCACTTATATAGTCTTATTTTGCTATGGTGCCACTCAACTAAAAACATGTATGTAACAGTCGTTTGAATAAGAGAATTCTATGGGCTAACTTTTGTTAATATAATCCAATGCTTTCATATCTACTCATGTTCTAAAATAATCTGCTGACAATGTATGACATTGTCATTACTCCTTTTTTCCTCCCATTTTAATTTGATCATAGTACTATCATTGCTCCCTGTATGAATTTATTGTCTCCTCTGTTATTTCCTCCTTACATTCACCTTTTTCTTTCCACCCCTTTTCTCCTTTTTTCTTCAATATCGAGTACCTGTAAATGTATAATTTGCATAAAGAATTAAACAGACTTATTAATGCTTTGCATCTCTTCCTGTATTCCCACTCTAGCCAACTGTCCTTCTTGCATAAAGAATGTGTCTCTTAAAATACGAAATATAATGTAGTGACTGCCCAAAGTAAGAAACCTTTTGAGTAGGTAGAAAAGAAAACTTGCATCTGCCCTCCTTTGTTCCTAACAATTATCACCATAATGAGTTTACTCTAATTTTCTTTATTGTGTCAAATCTACTGTTTAAGCCATTCACTAAAATTCTGATCCCCTTTATACTTTTTATTCCCAGATAGTATTTTTTTTCAAATGTCTGCACATTCTTGATCATTTCCTATTGTTTGAGTATCTTGTTAATTGCATAAATTACTTCTCTGATAATTTTGTATACAGTATAATTATTCTTTAGTCTTATTGTACGTCTGCATTTTTGGTGATCGAAATCAGTGGTTTCTCAACTTCGTTCTCCCTTATTATAATAATTGCCATCCTCCCATCCAGACACTGTTGCCCAGGCTCCAAAATTTGTGAACCCTAGCTTATGAGTTCTCAACTTCATTCTCCTTTACCATGGCCTTCCTTTTCTTGTGTTTCTAATCTGTTTTATTGTGAAGACAGGCTTAATTTTCACGTGTAGTATTCCTGTGGGCCCATTTATCTTATATTGCTGATGTACATCTGCCTCATAGTTTGGATATTTGTCTACGTCTAAATCTCATGTTGAATTGTAATCCTCAGTGATGGAAGTGGTGTCTGGATGGTGTTTGGATCATGGGGTGGATCCCTCATGGCTTAGTGCTGTCTTCCTGATAGTGAGTTCGCCTGAGATCTGGTCATTTAAAGTATGTGGCACCTCCCCCCGACACACACACTCTCTTTCCCTGGTTCCTGCTTTTACCACGTGAGGTGCCTGCTCCTTCCTCACGTCCCATCGGGATTGTAATCCTCTTGGTGCAGCCACAGCAGCACATACCGGATCCACAGCAGCAGCTTCCGCACCCACAGCAGCAGATTCCACATCCACAGCAGCAGATTCCACATTTACAGAAGCAGATGCCTCCGCATCCACAGCAGCAGATTCCACATCCACAGCAGCAGATTCCTCTATGCTTCCTGTATAGACTGAAGAACTGTGAGCCAATTTCATATCTTTTTCTATAAATTCCTCTGTCTCAGATATTTCTTTATAGCAATGCAAGAATGGCCTAAGATAGCTGGCAAAGGACATGTTCCTGTCTCTGGACTGCTTTCACTCAACTCTCTCTAATGTTGGTAGCGAGCTAGTAGCGTAAACATTCTAAGCACCCTCGTCTTTACCGTGACTTGTCATGGGTAGCTACCTGTTTTTCCAAACGGGTGCATTGCCCCCTCTGGCTGTTTGCTTCTCCCATTCACTGCTGCCCCAGCTCTGACTTCTAGCTTCTGCAGCTTTGGCTCTGAGTTCCTCTCTTGGTTAATTTGAGCTCTTATAACAAAGTACCATAGACTGCGTGGTTTATCAACAACAACAAAAAATTATTTCTCACAGTTCTGGAGGTTGAAAGTCCAACAACGTGATATTGCATGGTCTATTGTGTTCTGTTGTTTGTCCTTTCCTGAATTGTACACTGCCGACTTACACTTGTATCCTCTCCCATGGTAGGGAGAGGGAAGGAGAGCTCACTGGGTCTCTTTTTTTTCTCTCTCTCTCTCTGTCTCCCCCCTCTCTCTCTCTCTCTCTCTCTCTCTCTCTCTCTCTCTCTCTCTCTTTTTCTTTTTTGAGACAGGTCTTACTCTGTCACCCAGGCTGTAGTGCAATGGTGAGATCTTGGCTCACTGCAACTCTGCCTCTCTGGTTCAAGCAATTCTCCTGTCTCAGCATCCCTAGTAGCGGGGACCCCAGGTGCATGCCACCACACCTGGCTAAGTTTTGTATTTTTAGTAGAGATGGTGTTTCACCATATTGGTCAGGCTGGTCTTGAACTCCTGACCTCAGGTGATCCTCCAACCTCAGCCTCCGAAAGGGGTGGGATTACAGGTGGGAGCCGCTGCGTCCAGACTGGGATTTCTTTCATAAGAGTGCTTGTCCCATTCATGAGGGTTCTATCTCTACCTAAGATGAATATTTCCCCTCAATATGATTTTTGTTTTTAAGACAAAGTTTCACTTTTTTGCCCAGGCTGGTGTGCAGTGGAGCAATTACGCTCACTTCAGCCTCTACCTCCAGGGCTCAAGTTATCCTCCTGCCTCTGCCTTCTGAATCGCTGGGACTACAGGCATGAGCCACCATGCCTAGCTCCTCTTAGTATAAATTTAAAGGAACACAAATATTCAGTTCATAATTGTTGTCACTATGCCACCCACATATTTCTGCCCAAGCTCCAAAATTTGTGAGCCCTAGCCTCTGAGCTCTAAAATATAGTGTTTATATGTGTTAGCTTTTTCATCACCTCTTCACTGCAACAAACTCATGTTATTTTGGAGTAAATCTCAAAGACCGGTAATATGTCCAAAAATGATTCATACCCTGGATCTAGGTATATAGAGAAATACTAGAGTCCCCCAAAATTCTCCAGAAGATGTTCTCTTTGTTTTTGCCATCCTTTTTTAGGTGTGTTTGTGTGCATATTTCCCTTCTCTTTTTATAAATGTTTATGATTCCAAGTTTTTAAGTGTGTTCTTGGTGTTCCTGTTTTGTTTTTTTTTTAACTTTAACTACAATACATGACTCCTTTTAGGTTTTATAGTTCATGTCTTTTATTTTCTGATGTCCCATTTATCTGTCAACTGCAGACATACACTGAATTTACAGGTAGCTAAAAACTGAAAATTTCCCCTGCTATCATTATATTTATATCATCTTCTATTTCTAAACTCTCACCTACATTTTAGTGTCTCCTATATTACTTTTAACCTATAAAAGACATCATCTCCTCAGTCTCTGAGAGAGTAAACAAATTGCCTTTCTTGATACTTCCTTGACTCACCTACTTCCTTATGTCCTAAAATCAGTGTTTCTAATTTCTTAAATAAAATGCCTACCTATTGCCTCTTTAATGTGCTCCTGAATGGGATTCACTTTCTTTAGAGTCTCCTCTTAACTGTGGCTTGTCCCTTGTAAGTCAAATTTCAATTTGTTTTACCTTTCTAAAATCCAATTCTGCTTCTGCTATTTCCCTCTTTTTAAATCTCTCTTTTTAGATTAAAATAATCGCATGGATATATCTTTTTAAAATAAAACCTTTAAACTACAAAGCATGCCATTCAAGGGACGAGCTCTACTTACCTGTCAGACTTCTGATCTGATCTTGTTCTGTGAGCTCCAGAACTTAAGTATGAATGATATTTCATTTATTTTAGGAGAATATCTGACACAATTAAAACAACATAATTTTATTAACTGACAGTTCTGGGAGTCACAATTTCTAAAATCAGGGCTGCATTTCTTTTGGAGACTCTAGAGGAGATTCTGTTTCTTTTCAGCTTTTAGAAGCTTGAATTCCTTGCATTGTAACCCATTCTTCAAGCTTTAAGTCATTTTCAACTCTCTCTCTCTCTCTCTGTCACTGACACCTGCTTATGTCTTCACAGGTTTTCCCTGACTCTCCTGCCTCCCCTTTTCTCTTATAACAACTCTTGGGATTTTATTGGGCATAGCTGAATAATCCCGATGAACTGTCCTTAAATTATTCACATCAACAAAGCCTATTCTCCATGCAAAATAACATATTGACAAGTTCTATAGATTAAGACACAGACATGTTTTTGAGGAGGGTGTAATTTTGTAAATGCAAAATAGATCTGTTTTTTGGGGTAGGTGAAAAAGAGTGACAATCAGGCTCCAAAGTTTGTTTGGGATATTAATTAATTACTTCGTAAGAACGGGAGAGTAAAATGTGTTTAATCATTTTAGAGAAAAATTCTGTCACTAGTTCCCAACAACATGCAGAATGGAGAAGAATTTGCACACTTCTTTATCAGTAAGCTATAAAACTATCATAAATTTTTTTTGAATGTAAATTTCTTCATCTTGATTTTAGAGAGGTACATTTTGCATGAATAAGTATATAATTAGAGGACACTTGAAAACTTTACTGCCCCTAAGTAAAGAATATATTGCAGTTAATTGGTGCACTCCCTCCCCTGACAACAGCTGATTTGGTTTCTCTAACTACAGCTTAGTTTTGTTTGGCCTATAAATGTATACAAATGGAACCAAAGTAGATGTGCTTTTCTGAGTTCCGCTTACTTAATTCAGCATACTATTTTGAGATACATCCTAATGCATCGCTAGTGAATTCATAATTTCCGCAACACTCAGTGGCTTAAAACAACAAACATTCCTTATCTCAGGCTTTCTGTGAGTCAGGAATTCAGGCATGGCTTAGCTGAGTGCCTCTGTTTCACGACCTCTCACAGCTATGACCAAGGTGTTAGCAGGGGTCACAATCATTTCAAGACAAAATGTTGTGGAAAATCTCCTTCAAAGATACCCCTGTGTCTGTGGGCAAGCCTCGGGTTCATGCTGATTGTTGGTTGGAGGGATCAGTTTTCTTGCCACGTGAGCCCCTCCTTAGGGCTTTTCCTGCATGGCAACTTTCTGCCCTGAGTGAGGGCTCCAAGATAGAGAGCAACAGAGAGTGATAGATGATAAGACCGAGTAAGCATGACAGAAGCCAATATCATTTTATAGCCTGTATTTCAAAGTGACATCCATCACTTTTATCTTATTACAAGGAGTCACTATGTCCCACCCAATATCAAAAAGACAACATTGCACAAGGGTGTAAATTACAGGAGACAGTGCACATTAGAGATAATTCCAATTGCTGCCTGCCAGAGCCTGCCCCGATACCTCAGTGATTCATATTTCTCTCACAAAATACGCTTATCCTCACTCAAGTATCCCTAAAGTATCATCCCACTGTAGTGTTATCTCAGAGTCCACAATCTCATAATCTACTTCAAGTCCAGGTGTAGATGTGCCCATTTTTAATTGGACTAATTACCTTTTCATTCAGTTGTGCTATTTAAAAATTCTAGATGTTTAAGCACGTGTCCTTGTTTACAGTTTCTCTGGATTTGTAGTTCTATGAAGCTACAAAGAAAATGTTGATTTCCCCCCATAATACAAAATACAGTGCTGGGACAAGCATAGAAAAACGAATACAGCTATTCCTTTTCAAAAACAGCAAAATGACTGACACAAAAGAGTATATAGCAATTCCGAAATTCAGCCAGAGAAATATTGAAGTTCATTGATTAGGGCTCAAGGCCTAGGAATAATTTTCATGATTACACTCTTTGGACATTTTTTTTTCCTACAGTCTAACTTGGTCTTCCTTTCCTTTCTTTCTTTTTTTTTTTTTTTTTTTTTTTTTTTGTAGTGGCCAAGAAAGTTTGGATGGATTTGCAACATAGTAGTTTTCTTAGCTGGCATTCAGCTGTTAGAATTTTATGGATAGTATAATTTCTTTGTTTCTGTTAAATTCCATTGTCAAATTCAACTTTAAATGACATTAGAAAGATTGTTAAAATTCAAGTTATGGTTACACGTGTGGAGGGAGATATATTTTTGGACACTCTTATCTGTCCCTTTAATCTGAATGTCTATATCTTACACTAATGTAATTTTCTTGTAAGACCTGAAATGAACTACTGTTAATCTCTTGATTATGTTTTTTATTTTGATAACTATTTTCTTTAAAAAGTCCATAGTTACATGAATTGGAATTTCACATACTTTATGAATCAATTTCCAGGAAAACTATATGTGTAATATTTTGAGAAATTGCCAAATGCTTATCAAAATGGCTACACCATTGGACAATTTTATCTGCAATGTATAATTTTCCAAATTTTACGCACCCTTGTCAACACTTATAATTTTCTGTCTTTTAAAAATTTTAGCTCTCCTAGTGTCTGCAAAGTGGCAACCCATTGTGGTTTTCATTTACATTTCTGTAATGACTAATGATTTTTATTATCTTTATTTATTGTTTACATATCTTCTTTTGGGAAGTGTGTACTCAAATTCTGCATTCTTTTTTAATTAGGCTATTTGCCTTATTATTGAGTTGTGCAGTTTATAAATTCTAGATACTAGAAACATTATCTGATATAGTAATTTGTACATATTGTCTCCCACTCTGTGAGTCATACTTTCGCTTTTTTGGTAAAACATTTTGAAGCACAACAGCTTTAATGTATACAATTTATCTATATTTTTAGTTGCTCATGCTTTTGGCATCAAAATTATAAAGCATTGCTCATCTAATACTTTGTATTTGCTAGACTAGTCCCCCTGCTTATTTCCCTCAGGACATTTTCTACTAATTTTTACTTTACTCTTCAAGCCTCCATTTTCACAAATGCTGAGCTTTTATGACAATATAATTACAATTACCTATCCTCTCCATTTTTTCTACTTTTGTTATACCTGTTTGTTAAGCTACCTCATAAAACGCAGGCTACAATGTTATGTTTGCTTTTACTAGTCAGTTGTCTGTTTAAACTGAGATTTAAAAGAAAAAACAAAACATTTTTTTATTAATTGATTGAGTGACCATTTTTGACTTCTTTATTCCTTTCCACTGAGCCAAGTCTTCTTCTAGTATTATTTTACTATTTTATACATTTTGGGGATTTTTAAATTTTTGTTTTCTTCTTGAGTTGCCTTATTGAAATTAATAATGAAAGTTTCAATTATCCTATTTTATTATTTAATATACTTATTAAAAATCAGATGTGCATGGGCACTGGAGTTATGAAGATGAATTAAATTTGGTTCCTCCCCTCAATTAAAGCAAAGTTGGAAAGATACAACTTTTAATAGAAAAGATAGTATTATATGGAATTATTGAATGACAAGGTATGATTTGGCATCAAAATGGAGTGGCAGATTATTACAATGAGAAGTTCAGAAGCAACTTCACAGAGGATGGGAAACCACTAAACTCTGGGCAGATAAATAGAAAACATTTAGTTTGAAGGGGATTAGATGTGGATGGGTTAGCACTTTTAGAGCCAGCTTATACAGTTGAGTTTGCTGAAATTTAGAGTGAATGAAGAGCCAAATGATTCAGTGAGAAGCCTAGACAGGCATTAGATCAAGATGTATTCCTTCTGAAACTGTAGGGAAGCTCTCAAATATCATATATAGTAAAGGATCAAACTCGAATTTCAGAAATAACATACTGACAAGCAGTGTGAATGGACTACTTGGAAAGATGAATAGGAACAGAGGTAATGAGACCACTTACAGGATAACTACAAAAATCTAAGTAAGAAAGTATGTATGAATGAACCCAGTGGTAACTACGATGGAGAGAAGGGGTGGATTTGGGAGACTTTTAAGAAGAAAGAATCACAAAACCTTTGAAAGCTTGTAGTGAGGAGAAATGGTGAAAGAAAAATCGACATTAACATATAAAATTTCAATATTGGGTTACTGAGAGAAGAGTAAGAAAGCTCCAGTTTCTTCCTCTGATAGACACACAAGAGAAGATACAGAATGAGTTCAGACTTGAACATGAGTACTTTGGACTTTATGATAGAAAACGTTCAGTAGGGGAGGGACAGCATGGGGTGGGGAGTTGGGGAGGGATAACACGGGGAGAAATGCCAGATGCAGGTGATGGGGAGGAAGGCAGCAAACCACACTGCCGTGTATGTACCTATGCAACCATCTTGCATGTTCCACACGTGTACCCCAAAACCTAAAATGCAATAACATACATATAAAAAAACAAAAAGTTCTGAATAAAATTTCCATTTTTAATGAACTGAATTGTGAAAAAAAAATTGTGCACAGCAGCAGGCTGTGCAGAATTTTTATTTCAATGTGGAGAATTACATAGGCTCAAGCTTGGGTCAAGTAATCTCATTCTCTAGCACATGAAAACTTTAAAAAGACACTCAGTTTTAACTATCTTCCTTAGTTTGCCTCAGCCCACTGCTTTTCCCCATTCCCTGTATTCCCAGAGTGAGGGCTCAATAGCTGAGAGTTTTGCATGTTGTTATTTTTTTGTTGAATTAGCTTCACTGTATTTTTAAATTTCTCCCTCTTTATAAAATTATGTTATTCAATAACCAGAAAGTGTTTGGAGACATTGGATCAGTTTCTGTCAAATAATATGGTTTAATTCAAAAGGTGAATAATTAAAATAATAAAATGTGGGAAATATCCAAACAAATAATTCTTGAATAACTTTTAGCTTTTTTTTTTGTTTAAAAAAATATATATATAGAGAAAAACAGGACTATAAATTGAGTCTCAATGTCTTTTTTTTTCCTGGGAAAATGTTCCCTCAAGAAAGCTTCGATTTTCTATTGAGTCTTAATATACTGAAAAAGAGTGTTAACAAATATTGACTTTTTCACATAACTGGCACAAATAAAACCCATAACCTTTTAAAAGATAGTAACTATATATATATACACACACATATATAGTTATAAAGATATATATATATGAATATATATATATACACACACACACACACACACACATATATATGAAGAAATAGAAGCCCAATTAATTTATTAAAACTATGAAAGATGCATAAAGGGAATTGACAAAGTCACTGCAGCATAGTTTCCTTTCCTGCCCTCCCTGAAGTGACTCATGCCTTGGTTATGTTCTTCCTTAACTTAATACATGTTTATGTTAATAAATATGAATACAGCATATATGAAGTTTTTATTATTTGTAAATTTTAGCCAAATACAATCTTACATTGTAAATTATATCATACCATGACACAATTTTTTCAAAAACACATTATGGATAGTTCTTCAAAGCTATCACATTTATACTATTATTTTAATAATAATTCATATTTCCTCTAGTATTTACCCTCCAGCCAGACATTTATACTCTTTTTTTTTTGTCTCTCAAGTGATCAACGATTATTCCTATATAACTCTCCTTGCATATATGTACTGTATTTTTATTTCACTTCAGGACACTAATATGCTTTTAATTTTCCATTTACTTCCTGGTTGTACTTTCTCAATATTTTTTGTGGTCTCCTTGGCTTTGTAATTTTGAGGCATTACAGGCTTCTAAACTAAATTCTTACTTATTCATATTTTAGTGTTCAGTTCATCCAGGTTCGTTGGTTTAAATGCTGTCTTTGTGTCATTGTTGACTAAGTTCATAAGGCCAATAAAACTTCTCTTGTGAACTTCAGACTGCATATACTAATGACTTCTCTGTATATCTGCTGAGAACTTCCACAAAAAGTATCACATTTAGCCTGCCTTAAATTGAGTTCTTGATCACTTTTAAACCTCCTATACCTGGATTCTTCCACATTTCAGTTGATTATAATTGCAATTACATAGTAACTATGGCCAAACACCAAACAGTTGTGCTTGACTTCTTATTTGTCTTATACCCTATATCTACTCTTTGAGAAGCATTTGTTTGCTCTATTTTCAAAATATATTTATGATTGGATCACTTCTTACTCCTTTTACTAATACCATCCTGGCCCATGCTCCCATCAACAATCTTCTGTTTACTGCAGTAGAATTATCTCATTTCTCCTTGCTTTTCACTGTTGTACTCCACTGTTATTTCCTGTTCCCAATGTTGAAGCCACAGTGATCCTTTTCAGATGTAAACTCTGTATAAAGTAACACTGCTCTAGACTCTGCAGTGTCTCCCCATCCTGCAATACCTCCCACAATGATCACATTTCTAGTTATTTCTCTGATGTCTTCTCTGCCTTCCTCTTTGTCCATGCTCCCTTGGTCACTTTGGCCTTCTGACTATTTGTGGAATCTGCTAGAATATTTCTAAAACGTTCCTTTTGTTCTTCATATTGCCTCTGCCATAAATGGTCTTCCCTGAGATGTGCATTGAGCTAAGTCCTTGACCTTCTTCAAAAATTTGCTAAAATATCATTTTTTAATGAACCCTTTTGACTTGTTTTCTGTTAGTTTCTTATTGCTTCTTGAACAAATTAACACAAACTAAGTTGCTTAAAATAACATAAATTTGTCATCTAACATTTCCCTTACATCGGAAGTCTAAGATCATTCCCAATGGACTAAAATCAAGAAGTGTCTCAAGTTTTATTCCTTACTGTAGGCTCTAGATGAAGATTCACTTTTAAAAATCTTTTTCCATTCTCTAGAATCCTCTCTCTGGTTCATAGCCATCTACATTTAAGAAACAGCAATGAAGTGCTGAATCAGTCTCATACCTCTGTCCCTCTCTCTTGCCCAGCTAGGACAGATTCTTTCCCTTTAAGGATCCATTTAATCAGATTGTTCCCGTATAGAGAAACCAAGATAATTTCTTCAAGCTCCTTGAAGTTAGTCATTGCTCTGAAGTCCCTGTTACCATGGAAAGTAGCATATCCAGAGGTTCCCTGAGTTAAGGTACACATTTTGAGTTGCCAATAATCTGCCTACTACACTCTCTTATTTAATATTGCAAGCTCTCAACTTTACCCCAACCACCTCTGATACCCTTCTTCTTGTCTGATTCCCCTCTCTCTTTATTAAGCTTGTTTCTTTCTAGTATATTAAATATCAGTCATATCTTCTGCTTACTGCCTGCATCTCCCTACTGGAATGAATGTGGTCTCAGCAAAGGCAGACATCACTGCTTCCTTTTTTCAGTAATACATTCGGGTGCTCAGCACTGTTTCTGATGCATGGTAGTAACAATATTTGTTGGAAGAATCAACTCCTTTTAGGAGTGATTGCTAGATCAAGCAATATCTTACAGTGTATTGGCAGATGAATTGATCAAAGGATGGATGCTACTTATACTTTCATCATTCATCTGTCTTCTCCTTTTATGTAGAATTACTGCTTTCTTATTGAAAAAGAACTAAAATGAACAGTAATGGTAGAATGTTAATTGACATAAAATCATAATACACTTTAATGTGTGGACAATAGAATTATGCAGTATTTTCCAGGAAATGTAGTTGTGTTTAATACACTGTGAGATTTTTTTTCTTTTAACCAGCTGCCAGACTACCACTTTTTTACTGGACTCTGGGAGATTTTAATAAGACAGATTAATTCTGATAGAGAATAGGTACTCCTGTGCCCTATATAGATTACTCCAATTTCAATTCATTGGTTACATTTTGAGGGCTTACAACTAGTAGTGAAATTTTCAGTCACTGCCTAATTCCTATAGTGCTCAAATTTCTAACATATTTGGATGAGACATTTCAAAGTAGAGCTGATGGGGATGGAATTATGGCAACTTAAAATTTTACTTTTAAGTTTTGTGGACTTTTTAAAATCTTGAATGTTAATACCCTCAATCTGAAATTCAGAGGATAATAATGTTAAAACAAGCCTTGCTTTCTGCTCCTTTTCTTCTCCTTCTCCACACTCACTTGTTTTCTTCTCTAAAAATACATGAAAATCTGTTAAAGGCTAAAAGCTAAAATTCATGCAAGAGACTTCTGCATTCCAATGTATCCAGTTAAACAAATAAATACTCTCATCTAATTTCTTAACGTTTTGTTTATATTTAATTATCATGAATATTATAGTTAATCTAAGCATTTTGAAGTGTTTATTTTTAATTTTAAATTTTTTTTCATAGGTTATTGGTGTACAGGTGGTGTTTGGTTACATGAGTACATTCTTTAGTGGTGATTTGTGAGACTTTGGTGCACCCATCACTGGAGCAGTGTACACTGCACCCTATTTGCAGTCTTTATCCCTTGCCCTGAATCTCACCCTTCCCCACAAATCCCCAAAGTCCATTGTATCATTCTTATGCCTTTGTGTCTTCATAGCTTAGCTCCCACGTATCGATGAGAACATATTATGTTTGGTTTTTCATTCCTGAGTTACTTCACTTAGAATAATAGTCTCCAATCTCATCCAGGTTGCTGTGAATACTGTTAATTCATTCCTTTTTTGGCTGAGCAGTATTCCATTGTGTGTATATACATACCAGAGTTTCCTTATCTACTCATTGATTGATGGGCATTTTATTTGGTTCCATGATTTTGCAATTGCAAATTGTGCTGCTGTAAACATGTGTGTGCAAGTGTCTTTTTCATTATAATGACTTCTACTTCTTTTACTCAGTAGCCGGATTGGTTGATCAAATAGTGCTACTTTTAGTTCTTTAAGGAATCTAGTTTAGATTCCCATTAGTGTAGAAGTGTTCCCTGTTCACTGTATCCATGCCACATCTAATGTTGTTTGTTGCTATTATTTTTGTTTTGTTGTTGTTGTTTTTGATTATGGCCATTCTTGCAGGAGTAAGATGGTATCACAATATGATTTTGATTTGCATTTCCCCAATCATTAGTGATGTTGAGCATTTTTTGTATATTTCTTGGCCATTTGTATATCTTCTTTTGAGAGTTACCTATTTATTTTTTAGACCACGTTTTGATCGATTGTTTTTTTCTTAGGGATTTGTTTGAATTTATTGTAGATTCTGGATACTAGTCCTTTCTCAGAGGTATAAATTCTGAAGATTTTCTCCCACTCTGTGGGTTGTCTGTTTAATCTACTGACTGTTCCTTTCACCATGCAAAAGCTCTTTATTTTAATTAAGTTCCAACTACTTATCATTGTTTTTATTGCGTTTGCTTTTGGATTCTTGGTCATAAAATTCTTTTGTAAGCCAATGTCTAGAAGGGTTTTTTCAATATTATCTTCTAGAATTTTTATAGTTTCAGGTCTTAGAGTTAAGTCCTTAATCTGTCTCGAGCTGATTTTTGTGTAAGGTGAGAGATGAGAATCCAGTTTCATTTCCTTACATGCGGCTAGCCAATTATCCCAACACCATTGTTGAGAAGGGTGTTCTTTCCTCATGTTATGTTTTTGTTTACCTTGCTGGAAATCAGTTGGCTGTAAGTATTTGGATTTATTTCTGGGTTCTCTATTTTGTTCAATTGGCCTATGTGCCTATTTTTATACCAGTGCCATGATGTTTTGATATATTTTGAAATAAGGTAATGTGATGTCTCCAGATTTGTCTTGCTTTGACTATGCGGGCTTTTTTTTTTTGGTTCATGTAAATTTTAGAATTGTTTTTTCTAATTCTGTGAAGAATGATGGTAGTATTTTGATGGGAATTGCGTTGAGTTTATAGATTGTTTTTGGCAGTATGGGCGTTTTCACAATACTGATTCTACCCAACCATGAGCATGTGATGTGTTTCTATATGCTTGTGTCATCTATAATCTCTTTCAGCAGTGTTTTGTAGTTTTCCTTGTAGAGGTCTTATGCCTCCTAGGTTAGGTATATTCCTATGTTTTTTTTTTTTTTGTTGTTGTTGTTGTTGTTGTTTTTGGCAGCTATTGTAAAAGGAGTTGAGTTCTTGATTTGATTCTCTGCTTGGTTGCTGTTGGTGTATAGCAGAGCTACTGATTTGTGTACATTAATTTTGTATACAGAAACTTTGCTGAATTATTTTTTCAGTTCTAGGAGCTTTCTGGAAGTCTTTAGGGTTTTCAAAGTAAACAATCATATCATTAGCAAACAGTGGCAGTTTGACTTCCTCTTTACCAATTTGGATGCCTTTTATTTCTTTCCCTTATCTGATTGCTGACATTGATTCCGGGGGACCCAAAACATCACTGTGGGCCTCCAGTTAAATTAAGGGCTTATGGATGTCAGGTAATTAATGGAGTTTCAGCTCAGGTCTGACTTATAGTGGGCCCAGTGGGTCCTTGGACATGGCCTGTGGTAATTTGCTCAGTGCCAGAATGCATAATTGGCATGCACATATTTAGGAGGCAGAACCCACACATTGGCTCCCTAACCAATAGGTTGAGGGCTATTATGGTGGGAAAGGCCACCATAGAGCTGCCTCTACCTAGAAAAATAGTAAATCAAAAACAATATTGCATCCCTGGAGGAATTGTGAATACTAGTGCCACCATCAAGGAATTGAAGGGCACAAGGGTATTGATTCCCACCACATCCCCATTCAATTCTTCCATTTGGCCTATGCTTGATAGATGAATCATAGAGAATGACAGTGGATTATCATAAGCTTAACCAAGTGGTGATTCCAATTGCAGCTGCTGTACCAGATGTGGTTTCATTCCTTGAGCAAATTAACATATCTCCTGGTGCCTGGTATGCAGCCACTGGCTTGGCAAGTGCCTTTTTCTCCATTCTTGTCTCTAAGGCCCACCAGAAGCAATTTGCTTTCAGCTGGCAAGGCAAGCAATAAACCTTTACTGTCCTATATCAGAGATATATCAACTCTCTGGTTTTGTGTTATAATCTTATTCAAAGAAACTTTGATGACTTTTTACTTACACAGGATATCACACTGGTCCATTACATTGGTAACATTATGCTGATTGGATCCAGTGAGCAAGAAGTAGCAAACAAAGTAGACTTATTAGTGAGACATTTGCATGCCAAGGATGAGAAATAAATTCAACTACAATTAGGGACCTTCTAATTCAGTAAAATTTCTAGGAGTCCAGTGATGTGGGGCCTTTTGAGATATTCCTTCTAAGGTGAAGGATAAGTTGCTGCATTTTTCCCCTCCTACAACCAAGACAGAGGCACAATGCCTAGTGGGACTATTTGGATTTTGGAGGCAACACATTCCTCATTTGAGTGTGTTACTACAGCCCATTTATTGAGTGACCCGAAAGGTTGTCAATTTTCAGTGGGGTCCAGAACAGGAGAATGCTCTGCAGCAGGTCCAGGCTGCTGGACAAGCTACTCTGCCACTTGAGCCATACCCAGCAGATCCAATGGTGCTTGAGGTGTCAGTACCAGTCAGGGATGCTGTTTGGAGCCTTTGGCAGGCCCCCATAGGTGAATCACAGGGGAGGCTTCTATGATTTTGGAGCCAAGCCCTGCCATCTTCTGCAGATAACTACTCTCCTTTTGAGAGATGGCTCTTCACCTGTTACTGGGCTTTGGTGGAAACTGAACATTTGATTATGTGTCATCAAGTCACCATGCAACCTGAACTGCCTGTCATTAACTGGGTACTTTCCAACCCATATAGCTATAAAGTGGGTCATGCACAGCAGCATTTCATCATCAAATGAAAGTGGTTATATATATGATCAGGCTCGAGCAGGTCCTAAAGGCACAACTAAGTTACATGAGGAAGTGGCTCAAATGCCCATGGTCTCCACACCTGCCACCCTGCCTTCTCTTCCCCAGCCTGCACGATGGCCTCATGGAGAATTCCCTATGATCAGTTGACAAAGGAAGAGAAGACTCAGGCCTGGTTCACAGAAGGTTCTGCACGATATTCAGGCACTACCCTAAAGTGAACAGCTACAGCACTACAGCTCCTTTCAGGGATGTTTTAACATCCCTGAAGGACAGTGGTGAAAATAAATCTTCCCAATGGACAGAACTTCGAGCAGTGCACCTATTTGTGCACTTTGCATGGAAGGAATAGGGGCCAGATGTGTGATTATCTACTGATTCCTGGGCTGTTGCCAATGGTTTGTCTGGATGGTCAGAGACTTGGAAGAATCAGGATTGGAAAATTTATGACAGAAATTTGGGAAAAGGTATGTGGATGGACCTCTATGAGTGGTCAAACACTGAAGATATTTGTATCCCATGAGAGTGCTCACCAGTGGGTGACCTCAACAGAAGAGGATTTTAATAATCAAGTGGATAGGATGACCTGATCTGTGGACACCACTCAGCCTCTTTCCCCAGACACCCCTGACATAGCCCAATGGGCCCATTAACAAAGTGGCAATGGTGGCAAGGACTGAAGTTATGCATGGGCTCAGCAACATGGACTTCCACTCACCAAGGCTGCCCTGGCTATGGCCACTGCTGATTGTCCAATTTTCCAGCAGCAGAGACCAATACTGAGCCCTCAATATGGCACCATTCCTCAGGGCGATCAATCAGGTACCTGGTGGCAGATTGATTATATTGGACCTCTTCCATCATGCATAGGGCAGAGGTTTATCCTCACTGGAATAGACACTTACTCTGGATATGCGTTTGCCTATCCTGCATGCAGTACTTTGGCCAAGACTACCATCCTTGGACTCCTGGAATGCCTTAACCACCATCATGGTATTCCATAGAGCATTGCCTCTGACCAGGGCACTTTACAACTAAAGAAGTGCAGTAGTGGGCTCATGCTCATGGAATTCACTGGTTTTACCATGTTTCTCATTATCCCGAAGCAGCTGGATTGATAGAATAGTGTAATGGCCTTTTGAAGTCACAGTTACAACACCAACTAGGTGACAATACTTTGCAGAGCTGAAGCAAAGTTCTCCAGAAGGCTGTGTATGCTCCAAATGAGTGTCCAATATATTGTTCTGTTTCTCCCATAGCCAGGATTCATTCATGGTTCCAGGAAACAAGGGGTAAAAGTGGAGATGGCATCACTCACTATCA
This sequence comes from Plecturocebus donacophilus, assembly GCA_004027715.1. Taxonomy (NCBI): domain Eukaryota; kingdom Metazoa; phylum Chordata; class Mammalia; order Primates; family Pitheciidae; genus Plecturocebus; species Plecturocebus donacophilus. Next base: position 27,234 of record PVKP010028557.1, read on the forward strand.
CTTCTAGTGACCCACTAGCAAAATTTTTGTTTCCTGTTACTGCAATATTATGTTCTGCAGGCCTAGAGGCCTTAGTTCCAGAGGGAACTAAGCTACGATTCCATTGAACTAGAAGTTAAGACTGCCACCTGGTCCCTTTGGGCTCCTCTTACCTTTAAGCCAATGAGCTAACATGGAAGTTACAGCAGTGTTGACTGGGGTGATTAACCCCGACAATCAAGATGAAATCAGTCTACTACTCCACAACAGAGGTAAGGAACAGTAGGTATGAAATGCAGGAGATCCATTTGGGTGTCTCTTAGTATTACCATGCCCTGTGATTAAGGTTAATGAAAACTACAACAGCACAATCCAGGTAGGACTACAAATGGTCCATACCCCTCAGGAATGAAAGTTTGGGTCACTCCACCAGGAAAAAAAACTATGACCTGCTCAGGTGCTTGCTGAAGGCAAGGGGAATACAGAATAGTTAGTAGAAGAAGGTAGTCATCAATACCAGATACCACCAAATGACCAGCTGCAGAAATGGGGACTGTAATTGTCATGAATATTTCCTCCTTCTTTTGCTAAAAATATGTTTGTACATGTATACACTTGTATAATGAAAATTTCTTTATTCGATATCCTTTTCCTTTATCATGTGATATAAGATTTATTGACTTCATATCAGCATTTAAGTATTGTTAACTTTATGTAATAGTATGTGGTTAGGGATTGGTGTGTTTCCAGTTGTGGAAGGATAGTTGTATTAGGTTAGGTTTAATTATGACCTTATTATTATCTTTATTTGAAGATTATGCATGATCTCAGGAGATGTCTATGCATTCAACTTGACAAGGGATGGACTTGTGATGGTTAATACTGAGTGTCAACTTGATTATATTGAAGGATACTAAGTATTGATCCTGGATATTTCGTTGAGCACGTAGCCAACAGAGATTAACATTTGAATCAGTGAGCTGGGGAAGGCAGATCCAGCTTTAATCTGGTGGGCACCATCTAATCAGCTGCCAGTAAATATAAAGCAGTCAGAAAAATGTGAAAAGGTGAGACTGGCCTAGCCTCCCAGCCTACACCTTTTTCCTGTGCTGGATGCTTCCTGCCCTCAAACATTGGACTCCAAGTTCTTCAGTTTTGGGACTTGGACTGGCTCTTCTTGCTCCTCAGCTTGCAGACAGCTTATTGTGTGATGTTGTGATTGTGTAAGTTAGTATTTAATAAACTCCCCTTTATATTTATATAGACTGTATCTATATTCTTTAAGTTCTGTCCCTCTAGGGAATCCTAATACAGTAACCTTGAATGATCTTTTGTATTTCTGTGGTGTCAGTTGTAATATCTCCCATTTCATTTATTATGGAGGTTATTTGGATTTTCTCTCTTCTTTTCTTGGTTAATCTTGCTAATGATCTATCAATTTTATTTATCTATTCAAAGAGCCAGCTTTTTGTTTCATTTATTTGTTGTGTTTTTTTGGCTTTAATTGCATTTAGTTCTGCAATGATCTTGGTTATTTCCTTTCTTCTGCTGGGTTTGGGTTTGGTGTGTCTTCTTCTTTCTCTAGTTTCTTGAGGTGTGACCTTAGAGTGTCAGTTTGTGCTCTTTCCGTCTTTTTGACGTAGGCATTTAGGGCTATGAACTTTCCTCTCAGCACCAACTTTGCTGTGTCCCAGAGGTTTTGATAGGTTGTGTCACTATCATTGTTTAGTTTCAAGAATTTTTCAATTTCCATCCTTTCATTTTTGACCCAGTGATCATTCAGGAGCAGGTTATTTAATTTCCATGTATTTGCATGGTTGATTTTCCTTTTGAAGTTGATTTCCAGTTTTATTCCACTATGGTCTGAGAGAGTGCTTGATATACTTTCAGTTTTCTTAAATTTATTGAGGCCTATCATATGGTCTCTTTTAGAGAAAGTTCTATGTGCTATTGAATAGAATGTGTATTCTGCAGTTGTTGGATGGAATATTCTGTATTTATCTGTTAAGTCCATTTGTTCCAAGGTATAGTTTAAATCCAGGTTCCTTGTTGATTTTCTGTCTTGACGACCTGTCTAGTGCTGTCAGTGAAGTATTGAAGACCCCCACTGTTATTATGTCTCATTATCTGATATTATCTGTTATTATCTGTCTCATTTCTTAGGTCTATTAGTAATTGTTTTACAAATTTAGGAGCTCCAGTGTTAGGTGCAGTTATATTTAGGATTATAATGTTTTCCTGTTGGACAAGACCTTTTACCATTACATAATTTCTCTCTTTGTGTTTTTAACTGCTGATACTTTAAAGTTTTTTGCTTTGTTTTGTTTTGTTTTTTTCTGATATAAGAATAGCTCCTCCTGCTCACTTTTGGTATCCATTTGCATGAAATGTCTTTTTTCACCCCTTTACTTAAAGTTTATGTGAGTCCTTATGTATTAGGTGAGTCTCTTGAAGGCAGCAGATAGTGGGTTGGTGAATTCTTATCCATTCTGCAATTCTGTGTCTTTTAAGTGGAGCATTTAGGCCATTTACATTCAATGATAATATTGAGATGTGAGGTGCCATTCCATGCATAATACTATTTGTTGCCTGCGTACCTTGTTTTTTTTGGTTTGTTTTTTAAATTGTATTTTGTTTTATAGGTCCTGTGAGATTTATGAGGTTCTGTTAAAGAGATTCTGTTTTGATGTGTTTCCAGGATTGTTTCAAGATTTAGAGTTCCTTTTAGCAGTTCTTGTACTAGCTTGGTAGTGGTGAAGTCTCTCAGCATTTGTTTGTCTGAAAAAAA
>PVKP010028558.1:0-30015 GCA_004027715.1 Plecturocebus donacophilus
CTCCTGCAGCTGGGATCGAGGGGATCTTGAGCCCCCCAGACCCCTTTCCTCGACTGTAGAAGGGCAATACACTGGTGGCACTGCCCAGGCTTGCAGGCGGCACGAGGTGATGGTGAGAAATGCTGAGTGTGGTGAGGCAAGAGGTCAGGGCCTGCACGCGTGGCCAAGGTACTGTTTCCTGGGACTCTACGGAGCTCCTGGTCACACACAGGCCTGGGCTGAGACAGACACATGGCCAGGCCCTGTTCTCTCTGGACAAAGTAGAAACAGTGGGTTGGGGGCTTCTCCAGGGCTCTTGGCAGCATGGAAATTCTCAGCGCTGCTGGGAGATCCCAGCCCTGGCCAATTCCTAGGGCCTGGCACCTGTGAAAGGGCAGGCACAGGCATGTGGCAGAGATAACCAGCTCCTGGCCCTGGCTCCAGCTCCCTCAGCCCAGAGGAGGAAGCAGCCGGACGGGCCTGGGAGCCACGGAGACTCTGTTTGATGGTGTGAGTTACAAGACTCTGGGAAAACACTGCGGCTGCTTCTGGTGGTGAAGAGGGTGGTGATGGTGAGGATGAAGATGATGCCTGGGAGGATGTGGCTGGTAGAAATCCGGGTGAGAGTGGAACCAACACACAGGACACAGGACTCCTCCCCAGACTCAGACCAGCCCCTGCGCCTTCTCCCTGTGCAGCTCTGAATGAGTGGCACCGTCCTGCTGAGGACCGCACCTCCTGCCCAGGACCGCACTTCCTGCCCAGGACCACACTTCCTGCCCAGGACCGCACTTCCCGCCCAGGACCGCACTTCCCGCCGAGGACCACGCCTCCTGTCCAGGACCGCACCTCCTGCCGAGGACGGCACTTCCTGTCCAAGACCGCGCTTCCTGACCAGGACCGCGCTTCCTGACCAGGACCGTGCTTCCTGTCCAAGACCGCACCTCCTGCCGAGGACTGCACTTCCTGTCCAAGACCATGCTTCCTGTCCAGGACCGCGCTTCCTGCCGAGGACCGCACTTCCTGCCCAGGACCTCGCCTCCTTCGGAGAACCACACTTCCTGCCGAGGACCACCCTTTCTGCTTCCAGGGCCTGGGACCCGCTGGAGTCAGGGCGTTGGGGTTCCCATCCCAGCTCCTCTCTGACTTTGCCTCCCGCTGCCTCTGTTTCTCCCTCTGCCTCCCTGCGTGGGCCCATCGAAAGCCTGGGAGCTGGGAGGCCCCCCCCAGGGCCACCACTCTTGTGGGTGGAGCTTCGCCTCCAGGCTGTCCCGGGAGTGCAGGGCCATGGCCACCGGCAGGAACAGCTGCTTTACCAGGGGGACCCCATGTGTCATTTGATACATGCCCCGCTCCCAGCAAGACTGGGCCCGTGTGCAAAGCAAGAGAGACTGGATCTAAGCCGGGCCCGTTCTGGGGAAATGGCCAGACCCTGGGCTTTCAGGCTCAGCCCCGGCACAGGCCAAGCACCTGTGTCCGAGATTCCTGACAGCAAAGAGAAATGGGAGTGTGCTGGGCCCAGGGATGAGGAAACGCCTTCCACAAGCGTTTCCAGGTGGAGCGGTGGGTGGGGCGTGTCACCGAGGACCCTGGAGGAGCTGGGGTTCCCTGAGTCACAGCCCTGGCCCCAGCGCCCGGCCACCCCACCTCACACTGTCTCCTTCCTTCCCAGGCAGGACACAGATGGACGGGCCAGTGCCCGTGGGACCTCGGTGCTGCCTCTCCAGGGCCTGGGGCCAGCGCCTTAGTCCTACTGCCTGTCAGGGTCCCCATGGTTGGCGCCACCCTGGGCCACACCCCCCTGCTCCTCAGAGGCTCCACCTGCTCGTCACCGGAGGACCCGCCACACACCTGGCCGCTGCATCACCGCAGCCACCGGCTCCTGCCTCTTCCCCCTACCATGGCCACTGACCTTCAATCACTGACCTCTGCTTCCTGACTCAGCCCTGCCCCTGCTGGCACCCAGGAGACCTAGTGTCCAGGAGGCAGCACTGACCCCAGGCCGAGCTCCCCAAACTTCAGAGACGGAAAGACTGGTTCCATGGGGATGGGGCCTCCTGTGACTGCTCAGGTCCCTTTCAGACCTCACCTTGGGCATCTCTTCACCTGGCTGTGTGTCTGTGGCCTTTAAGACATCCTTTGTAGCCAGGCACAGTGTCACGCGTAGTCACAGCGTAGGCTGGAGGCTGATGCAGGAGATCCCTGGAGCCCAAGACTTGGAGACCAGCCTGGGCAACACAGCAAGACCCTATCTCAAAAAATAAATAAATGAAAAGATAAAAAATAAAATAGCCTCTGTAACAAATCCATAAATGTGAGTGTTTCCATGAGTTTTGTGAGATGATCTCAAAAATTAATGAATCCCATAGAGAGAGTTGTGGGAACCCCAACTTGAAACCAGTCGGCCAGAAGTCATGGAAGCCTGAACTTGAGACGGTGTCTGAAGGGGGAGCAGTCTTGAGCACTGACCCTCCATTCATGGGAACAGATGCTGCCTCAGGCAGGTGGAGTCGGGACTGAACTGGAGGACACCGCTGCTGCACCACAGAGCTGATTGCCAGCTAGCCGGAGGGGAGAACTCTCTGCCTCCCCTGTGGTCACAGAGACCTTCCGTGTTGATTGTTGTCAGGTTGTCACTGTGAGAGCAGAGAGAAGACACCATTCGGCCAGGCACCGTGGCTCACGCCTGTAATCCCAGCACTTTGGGAGGCCGAGGCAGGTGAATCACCTGAGGTCAGGAGTTCTACACCAGCCTGACCAACATGGAGAAACCTTGTCTCTACTAAATATACAAAAAATAGCCAGGTGTAGTGGAGCATGCCCGTAATCCCAGGTACTCGGGAGGCTGAGACAGGAGAATCGCCTGAACCTGGGAGGCGGAGGTTGCAGTGAGCCGAGATTGCACCGTTGCACTCCAGCCTGGGCAACAGAGCGAAACTCCGTCTCAAAAAAAAATAGAAGCTGCCCTGAAAACATGAGTATTGGGACTCTGTGTTCTCCCAAAACCAGCTTCCCTGTGTGTTCTGCAGGGGCAGCCCACAGGCAGTGTATCAGAGGCTGTGTTGTGGTCTGGGGTCCACGGGGGCTCGTCCGCACCTCGCAGATGGAAGAGGCCGAGACCAGCCACCCCTCCTCCACACGCAGGGCCAAGCAGGGACCACAGGAGCCCATACCAGTGAGAGCCGCTGGACTCCATGAAGGTAGGGCTGGCTCCCAGCCAAGGACAGAGGCCCAAGGGTGAGGCTGTGCCCTCGAGTGACCCCAGCTGCTCCCTCACACAAAGCCTGCAGTCTGGAAGCAGCTTGGGCATCACCACTGTGAAAGGTGATGATTCTGAGCACAGGAGAGAGAGACTGACGTGAAGAGGGGCAGCAGGGGGGCGAGCCACAGCCATGCTCACTCGGGGCTCCAGGAGCAGAGGCAGAGGAGCCAGAAGAGGGGGCTTCCCAGGAAGGGAAGGCTGGAGAAAGCCAGGGGCCCTGCAGCGAGGCCGGAGCCTGGCCTTTTTGGTGTGAGCCTTGGGCAGGGCCCATCCTCTTCCACGTCCCCACCCGCGTCAGGTCCCCATGGGGCCCATGGTTGAGGCCCTGCCCTGAGAGCCTCGGCCTGGGGTCTCCAGGGTCTCCCGGGTGATTCCCACGGCCATGCCGGTACAGTCACCCCAGCCCACAGGGGCCCTCGGCACAGGCTCTGCCCCCAGCCACTCTGGAGCTGCACAGGGGAAAGCACCTCCGCATGGACCTCCCTGACCTGAGTGGGCTGGCAAGTGGCTTTGCCAGGAGAAATAAAGGCTCTGGGTGTAGACACAGCAGCGGAGTTGGCAGGCCCACCATAGGGCAGGGCCCCCGGGCAACCGCTGGGACCGAGGACCTGGGTTCCCCCGAAATCCCTCGTTGTGGGGTGGGGACAGAGGGAGCCCCCATTCAGCTCACCTGGGGAGCTCAGTTCTTTGGCCCTTGGTCTGGGCTGACAGCAGGGGGCACCCAGGGCTCTCCAGTTCAGAGCACATCGGGTAGGGATGCATCCGGAGGGGGCATCAGCAGCCAGCCACAGTCACAGCTTCGCCTCTGCACACCCAGACCAGAAAAAGAGGGAAAGGCTTCCGTTCCACGGTTGGCTTCGCTGAGACGTGTGTAAATAAATGAGCTTCGTGGGGTCCCAGGTTGATACATCTGGAGTGTGGGGTCTCCGCCGGCGCCCGGAGTGCATGCCTCCACCCCGCTGCCACCTCCCCTGTTCTGCGAGGAAAGCTCATTCATCTTTCAACACCTCATCCCTGGCGAGATCCTCCAGGCCCATCCCCCACCCTGAATAGCCTGTGCGTGTTTCCATAGCAACCTGCATCTGCCTCCATCTTTCACATTTCATGAGGCTGCGAGCTCTTTGAAGGCCTGCCTGGCCTTGCCTTGAATCATTCACAGAGTGCAGAGTGGGCAGGTGAACCATGACCCTAAGCCAGTCTGGGGCAGGTGAGCAAGCCCCTTCCCGTGCCATTCACTGGACCATCGCTCATTCCCCCAGCGCGTCTTCCTGTCATTTGATAGACAGGGAAGCCAAGGCCCGGGGGGGGCCTCCCCTTCAGCAGCAGGGAGGGGGGTCATGCTGACCCAAGACAGCACCCGCTCCTGGGGAGCAGCACAGCAGACGGAGCTCTGCAGACGGGAAAGGCCAGCTGCTCCCTGCACACCAGGGCGCCGGGCAGCCCTGCTTCCTCAGAATGAAGTCTGCCCCTGCAGAAGCAACCTGGACCTCCCCCTGCTCCAAACCCTGGGCCGGCCTCCGGTCGGTCTCAGGGCCAGGAGGCAGGTCTCAGTGTCCACTCCCTCCTGCTGGATGGAACCCGGTGGGGCTGAGGATAATGGGGGCGTGGGGAGGGTTTCTGAGCCCCCCCCATGCAGAGCAGCAGCATCCACCCTCCTAGTGCCGGTGACAATTCCGGAGCAGCTGTTTCCCCTGCCTGGCAGGTGCCTCCCTCTCAATGGCAAGGCATCCCGGCTGCTCGAATCTACCTTGTAAATATCTAGGCCATTGCTGGGAAGCTGAGCTGGCCCTGGGTGAGCGGACGTCCGCAAAGGGTCAGCCCCGGGCTGGGCGTGTGACGGCACAGCTGTGGTCCAGCCTGGGGGCTCCACTCGCTGCTGAGTGATTGCAGTGTGGCAGTCGAAAAAGCCTGGCTCTTGGCATCAAGCGGTTCCTTCCCCAGAGGCATCTGAGTAACTAACATTCTTTCAGATACACGCGGGCACTATGCTTCCATTTTTGATAGTCAAATTATTATTTCTGATGCCAATTTCTCCCCCCACAGCCATTGCTGGAATTTCTCTGCATTAGCAAATAAGAGATAGGGACCGGCATCTCTGTGCATTCATTCATTCATTCATTCATTCATTCATCAAACTGCCACTTCTATCCCACCACCTTCCGGCCAACATTGGCAAAGTGCAGTGGGGAGAGCCGTGCCATGAGGACATCTCCTGGGTGGGCTGTGGGGTCGCGAGGCTCTGACCCAGAGCTGCACACTTGGAGTGGGGGAAGTAGGTTGTTAGGAGCTGAAGTGGGTGGGGGCCTTGCGCCACTCCTGGACTTTCCCTGTGCGACAGAGCTATCCAAGGTGCTGACCTCAACTGCTCCTGGGGATGAGCAGTTCTGGGGTCACCCAGGGAAGTGGGGGAACAGTCTGAGGGGGAAGACAAGGGATGTGGGAGAAAGGGGTACATGAACACAAAACGGCAACTGCAGCCTCCAACACTACCCCCCGCCTTGTGCTATGAGACCCCCATTCACCCTGTCGCTGCCCCATTCACGCCTGCACTGTGCTGTGTCCATACCGTGATTTGCTCACAGCTGGCCCTCCCTACGGCTCTGCTGGTGGATGCCTGTGTTATTCCAGCTCTAATTTTTAGAGAAAAGGAGGGGCTTTTCTTCAGCTGCTCAAAAATCAAAACTCAAACCTACAGGTCCAGCGGCCCCTCAGACTCCTGCATTTTGTCCATGACCTGTTCCCTCGATTGTGCTGGAGGCACAGGGAGGTGGAGGCCGGTCTGCAACTGGGCCGGAGGGTCCAACTGTGAAGATGATGGCCGTAGCATCCCGTCTGGAGTGGGCTGTGGTGACACTGGCTACAGTCAAGGAGGTGTAGCCAGGGCTGGGTGCTCCTGGCGCTGGTGGGAGCTGAAACGGGGAAGCCCTGCCCCCTTCTGAGTTGACAGGGTGGGGCCCCAGCTATGGCTGCAGACCCAGCATCTCTGCAGTCTCGGGGGCCCAGCAGCCCCGTGCCCCCGCTGCCCGGCTTCTCCCTGCTCCCAGTGCCCACTCTGGTTTCAGAGTGAAGTTGAGGCTGAGCCCAGGCCCTGTCGCAGCCTAGCTGGGTGTGCTAGCGCTTGGGGTGGCCCCTTCAGACTTCGGGCCCTGAGGAGCATGGGAGGGAGGCTGAGTGGGGCTAAGGGTGCTCAGCGCCGGCCTGCAGGTAGCCTTCAGCACAACACCATGGGCACCGTGGATAGCAGGTTAATGGTGGTAGGGGACAGATGGGCTCCTGGGCAGAAAGCAGGGGGTCCAGTGAAGCCCTGCTTTCAGGCCAGGGACGGCCAGAGGCCTGGGGGCCAGGCTGCCAGTTCCAAGGACCAGAGTGAGAACTTGTGGTGCTTTTTCTGGGCCCACCTGTGGTCACCCATGGACCAATCAGCATGCACTTCCTCCCCTCTGAAGCCCATAAAAACTCCAGACTAGGCTGCATGGGGCAGCTCACACCTGTAATTCCAGCACTTTGGGAGGCTGAGGCAGGCGGATCACCTAAGGTTAGGAGTTTGAGATCAGCCTGGCCAACATGGTGAAACCCTGTCTCTACTAAAAGTGCAAAAATTAGTCAGGCGTGGTGGTGTAGGCCTGTAATCCCAGCTACTAGGGAGGCGGAGGCAGGAGAATCACTTAAACTCAGGAGGCAGAGGTTACAGTGAGCTGAGATTGCACCACTGCACTCCAGCCTGGGCAACAAGAGCAAAACTCCATCTCAAAAGAAAAAAAAAAAAAGGAACCAGACTCAGCCAGACTCCAGATGACAACGGACACCCCTCTTGCGGAGAGGAGCAACCCACTGCTGGTGTCCTCTGAGTTGTTCAGCAAAGCTCCCCGTCACCTGGCTCACCCTCCACGTGTCCACGTACCTCATTCCTCCCAGTGCGGGACAAGAACTTGGGGCCCAAAAGGCAGGGCTGAAAGAGCTCCGACACAAACATGGCTGAACACGCCCCCTGCTCGCCAGGCTGTGGGCGACAAGAGGATGAGGAGAGAGGATGAGAAGAGCTGCAGCCCCTCGGGGAACCCAGACCTAGGAGCTCCCTGAGCCAGGGCTGGGAGCTCTCTGGGGCTCTGCAGTTCCTGGCACCTCCAAGCTTCCGGGCACCACTGTGTTCCCTGGTGCCAGCGTGGAACCCGCTTGTGGTCCGCCTGGTCCAGCCCAGCCTCGCAGAAGCGCATGTGGAGCCGCCCACCCTGCTGTGCCTGGCTGTGGGTAGCGGCCGGACCCCATGCTCACTCGCTCACACACCCCTCGCCGCTCCGCGCCCGGCTTGCCCTCGGCAGGGGTGGGATCCAGGCCGGTAGCAGGAGCCGCGCGCAGCCTGCCGGGCCAAGTGGGTTGGACGAGCCCAGTGGACCCCAGCAAACCTCAGCAAAGGTGCTCCTGGCCACAGAGGCTTCCGGCAGGAAAAGTGACACCCCAAGGATCGCGTGATGAAGGGAGAAGTTTTCCAGCAGAGGCGGGACGGAGGCGCCGAAAGGTGGAGGGTTCCAATCCTCCCGCCCAAAGGCCCAGGCCTGGGTGTTGCCCCCTGTGGCACCGAGAAGGCCTGTGAAGCCTTACAGTGGGTGCCTTCTCCCCGAGACGATATCATTCAACTGCCAGGATAAACTTCCTCAGCCTCCTCCAGCCTCATCGGCCTCCTAGCCCCGCCCCCTCGGCCTCCCAGACCCGCCCCCTCGGCCTCCCAGACCCGCCCCCTCGGCCTCTCACACCCGCCCCCTCGGCCTCCCAGACCCGCCCCCTCGGCCTCTCACACCCGCCCCCTCGGCCTCCAGAACCTTCTCCTTCACCTCCAGGGCAGCCCGGCCTTACAGGCGCCCGGCCTCCGCGGGGTGCCCAGCCCTGCACAGACGCAGCCCGGCCTGTGGGCAGAGTTCTACCTCCTGGGAGAAGGAGGTTAAAACAGGAGCCCATGCGAACCAGTCTGGTGGCCGCTGGATGTGAAATGCCATTCTCACGGGATACCCAGAGCTAGGGTCACCATCCTGTGAGTCTGGCGCCCCCTTTCTTCGGGGTGACTCGGGGCATGCGGCCTGCGCGCCCTTCCTCCCGCTCCAGGCTGAGCTGGCCGAGCCGGGGCTCCGCTCCTGCCTCTGTATCTTTCTGGCAGGGGCGCTGGCCGGGCTCGGGTGGTCTCTGAGGCCACTCCTGCCTCTTCTCGAGTCGGGGCGTGGCGGGGAGCCCTTCCCAGACAGGGAGGGGCTGAGGGGCTTCAGGACTGCGGGGCTGATCGCTCTCCCTCCAGGGCACCTGACCTGTCCCGAGGGGCCGGGGAAGACGGGAGCTCCGGGGAGGGGCCGATTCTCCGAGGAACTGGGACCCCGAGGCCCAGGACGTGGGTGTCCCCGCTGCGAAGACTGCTTGGACTCCGCACTGTTTCCCTGAAATGTTTCCAGTCGGGGAGGAAACAAACTCCGTGGCAAGATGGGTTTTCTACTCGCCTCTAGATGCTCAGCCTTCCCTCTGCGAAGAGGCGCGGTTAATCGCAGGCTGGAGGGAGACCCTGACCCCAGCGCCAAGCCCCGCACGGAGCCGAGAGGCGGGACCCAGGGGCCGGGAGCCAGATGCTGTCCCTGCAGTACCACCTGCTGGGCGGTGCTGGAAGTGCCACAGCACCCACAGGGCTGGGGGGCTGCGGCTCGGCAGCGGGGACCCGGGTCAGGCATCAGGTTGTGAACCCTGACTCTGCCATTTGGCCCTGACCATAGTCTCCTCATCTGTGAAATGGGGTCACCAGCACCCCCAGGTGTGAGGACCCCATCCAGGTCCATGCTGAGGAGGGTGCGGAGGGAGAGAGCTGGGGTGGGGGTGTGAAAAGAGAGAGTGATAAACCAGGGAAGGGGTCCTTCTGTCCTTCTCAAGACAGGGTGGTCCCTCCGGGGACCCAGACTCTTTCATGGCCGGCGCAAGCCTCCAGTGGTCCTGGCCCTGCAGCCCCTGGGACTGGGGCAAACTCCTTGTGGTGGCATCAGGGAAGAGAACCTGGGCAGGACCAGGAATCTCCCTACCCATTTTACTCCCAGAGAGGTCTCGTCTGACCCACTGATGCACTTGGTAATCTCACCAACCCTTGGCCCATGAGGGGTTCCGAGGTCCCCTAGACCCACCTGTGGGTAAAGGTGTGTGTGCTCTGTGGCAGCCAGACCCCAGACCCTGCCCTACCGTCCTGTGGGCTATCACCTGGCCCCACTCCTACCCCAGGCAGGTCTCCTGGCCTTGACCCAGTCCCCCTCCTTCCCTTAAAGCTGGGGCTGCGCCCCAGTGGGTTTCTCCTGGCTGAGGGCAGCTCTGGTCCCCAGATGCCCAGAATAGCCCCAGGAACCCTGGCCCTGGCAGCAAGCAGGCAAGGGGCAGGACTCAGCCCCGGACTCTTCCCCACCTGACTGGCCTGCAGGTTTCCACAGCGCCGCCTGCCTGTCCACAAAGTGCATCTGACTTGGACAGCCTTCTCTCGGCTGAATTTCTTTTTTTTTTTTTTGAGATGAAGTTTGCTCCATCGCCCAGGTTGGAGTGCAGTCGCGCAATCTGAGCTCACTGAAACCTCCGCCTTCCTGGCTCGAGCGATTCTCCTGCCTCAGCCTCCTGAGTAGCTGGGATTATGGGCAAGCGCCACCACACCCGGCTAATTTTTTGTATTTTTAGTAGAAACAGGGTTTTACCATGTTGGTCAGGAACTCCTAACATCAAGTGATCTGCCCGCCTCGGTCTCCCAAAGTTCTGAGATTACAAGCATGAGCCACCGCACCCCACCTGAATATTTTTTTAAAAGCACAAAAAATATTTACCATTATTTGCCTCCAGAACCTGAAGAGAGTAAAATTCACTTTCACATCCTCAGCAGCCAAACGGCCCCTTCAGATCCACCTGCCGAGGTCACAGCCAGCCCCGCCCCCAGCAGTTTTCCAGGCTGCGTGGCTGGGGGTGTCTGATCATGCACCGCCGGCTCCTGCCCAGCTCCAGGGAGGTTTCGGTTCCCACCACACAGGCAAGCTGATCACCAGCCACTTCTGCTCACTTCTTTCTTATTGTGCTTTGTTTACTTAGCAGTAAAATCATTGACTTGTCTGTGTTTTTTAAATTAGAAAACTAATGCATGATGCCTGTAACCTCAAATAAAAAGTTACCCAGGGAGTTAGGAGAAAGTCTCTCTCACACCTCACCCCAAAGCACCTGCTGGGGTTGTGGGTGGGAAACGTGCTCTGCCAGGATCGCTCAGGGGACCGCGGTGCAGAGAGAGCTCGGGGATAGGGCTGAGGAGTCACCGAGCCCCACCGACCACCTGGGCACCCGCCGGAGCCTCAGTGTCCCTGCAGCACTGGCCCGAGTCAGACTCCCGGCAGCCTGGAGCTGGGGAGCATGGCGCCCCAGTATTGTCAGGGCTCTTTGGGAGCGGGAAGACAAAAGCCCAGGGAGTCTCACTGGGGCTTCATCCTCGCAGCCACTACAGGCAGGGCCCAGAGCTGACAGGTGCAGAGAGGAGCAAACCAGTGCCACCCAGGCTGCAGCCCTGAGCCCACGCCAACAGCCAAGCACCCCAAACTCACAGATGCCACATCACAGGCGCCACCATGGAGAGGAGGCCTGTTTCCATGGCACTCTCTACCCCCACCCCTACCCCCAACCCCAGCCTCACCCTCACTCCTGTTGTTACCTCCACACCCCACTACCCATCCCTACACTCTCTGTGGCTCTCAGTGGTGGCCACATCAAGAATCAACCCACTGGGTCTCCAGGACACCCCACAACAGATGGAATTCTGAGAGGTGGGTTGGTGGGCATTCAGGTGCTGAACATGTATGGGTGAAGGCCCAGGGACAGGGAGATAAAGGCAGCCATATGTGGGACAAGGATGTCACCGTGATTAAGCTTTGGGGCCAACATGCAGTAACAAGGCCAGCATCACCTTCCGCCTGAACAACAGCAGACAGAATGTACGGAGCCACTGTTCGGAGACCCTGGATGTCTGCAGCAGAGATCCACAGCCCCAGGGGATGAGCCCTCCGGCCAAGGCAGCTTCTTCCTGGTGCAGTCCTGGGTGGAAAGGGCCGAGCTTCGAGTGTGGGGAGGCCAAGGCGCCTGGTAGAGAGGGAGAGGAGGGAGCTACACAGACATGGGGCCTCTGAGTCTCTGGGATCTGCTCTGCGTGCCGTGGGCAGAAGCGGCCCAGGCCAGGAAAAGGCCCATCTACAGGGGTCAGAAGGAGCAACACCATCTTCCCACAGGGCCGGGAGAGGGCCACTTCCCCAGCCAGCCCAGAAACCTCGAAATCTACAGCATGGCAGCCGGAGAACTCAGAAGGGAAGTGCTGGGCAGTCTCAGCAAGAGGAATAATTAGGATGACGTACCAATCTGTTGAGATGAACACACGTGAAACACAGAAAAACCCAGAATTAAAGTGTTCTGGGTAACCCATCACCCCATGACAAATATCAAAAACCAGGCCTAACCAAATTATTGTGAATTAAAATTCACAACTTACAGCATTAAATCAAGGATTACCAGGCATGTGCAGAAATAGAAAAATGTGACCCCCTAAATCGGTTTTCTGAAACTGACCTCAAACTAATGTAGATTTAGAGTTAATAGACAAGGACATTTAAAATGTTAGTAGAGGCCAGTGCAGTGACTCATACCTGTAATCCCCACACTCTGGGAGGCCTCCAGATCACATGAGGTCAGAAGTTTGAGACCAGCCTGGTCAACATGGTGAAAACCCATCTCTACTAAAAATACAAAAAATTAGCTGGACATAGTGGCAGGTGCCTGTAATCCCAGCTACTTGGGAGGCTGAGGCAGGAGAATCACTTGAATCCAGGAGGTGGAGGGTGGAGTGAGCCAAGATCACACCACTGCACTCCAGCCTGGGTGACAGAGCCAGACTCTGTCTCAAAAAAAGTGTTATCAGAGCTGTGTTTAATTCATGCAAAAAGTTAAGGAGAGACATGGGAAATTAAGAAAAGAGCCACGTGTAACTTCCCGAAATGAAAACCCAGGCACCTGAGGCACGAGCACACTGCATAGGATTGATGTCAGACAGATCCTGCAGAAGAAAAGATTAGGGAAGCTGCAGCTGTTAGCAGTAGAAACTATCCACAATGAAACACAGGGAAAAAGAATTTTTAAGAAATTAAAAGAACATCAGTGACCAGTGAGACAACTTAAAGTGGACAAATATATATGTAATTTGTGTCCCCCAAGGAGGAGAGACAGAAAAAATATTTGAAAAAAATATGTCCCAAAATATTCCAAATTTTGTGGAAACAACAAGCCCACAAAGCCAAGTTCAACAATCCCAAGCGCAAGACATCGCGAACTATAACCACGCAAAGGAACCTCATCATTAAATTGTTAAAAATCAGTGGAAAAGAGAAATCTGGCAAAATGAGAAAAACCACCAGGAAAAAAAAAGACATGTTAGACAGAGAAGAATAAAGGACAACAACAGGCATCTCCTCAGAAATGACATGAGCAGCAAGTTTTAGAGCAACAGCCTTAAAAGCTCGTCTAGAATTCTATACCCAGCAAAAATATCCTGCACAAGCAAAGACAGGTCTTCAAGTCTGGGCTCAATGTGGAGAGTTGAAAAGACCATCACGACAATGCTTACAATGAGGGAAAAACAGGAAAACCCTGAAATTAGCACCTTTCTGGAATCTGTCAGAAAGCTCACTTCTCAGCCAACCACTCATTCCAAATCTGTGGAGATGCAGGGACCAGGCTTCAAAGACAAGACATGGGACCTGAGCCTTTGGTTGCCTGGGCACACACTGCTGGATGCTGCATAAGCCAGGAAGCAGGTTTGGCTAAACGTTTGCACATTCTAAAGTCAGAGTGATGCCAGTCTGACCCTGTGAAGTTCCCTGGGGATGAAGACATGGGTGTGGAGGCTCCCCCTTTGCACAGTCCACTAGGTGCTCACAGGAAAGGTCAGGCAAAATTACGAAAAACCTTCCCTCTGGGGTTAGCAGGCAAGGGGAATGGCAGCCACCGCCAAATGGCACTGGCGCCACCTCCTCCTGTGAAGCTTGAGATTAGCTTGCAGAGGGAAGAAGCTCAAGATTCACTCACAGAGGGACTAGCACAGAAACTGTCACCCCAAAACACTTGTAGAAAGACACTGATTGAGGGAGAGGAACCGAGAAGGGGAAAGCTCTGCCCCTGGGAACAGGAAGGAGAATGCTTGGCACAGCTCCAGGGCTAGAAAGGAGCCTGTGCACTAGTGAAGACCACACTCTTAAAACCCGGTGACACAGTGGCGACCTAAGATGGAGATAGAGAAAATTCTCCATCCATTCACACCAGACTATCAAGGGTTCTATAAAAATAAAACTGGAAGAGCTGAAAGAGTAACGTTCTCCTTAGGTATGAAACCTAGAAAAGACACAAAGCCAAGGAGAAGACATTGAGAAAACACCTGGCAGGTGGCCTATACCCCAAACACAGAAGGTAACCATAGCAACAAAGTCAAACCAAGTCCAGGTCCTGATGTGATTGACAAAACCTTCACACCAAGGACCTAGAGGAGGAAGGGCAGGCCATCACCAAGCGTAAAGCCACTCACGGCAGTATCTACTGTCCTGCACAAAATGCCTGCCTTTCCATGAAAAATTGTAAGACATATGAAACACAAGAACAGACACACTCCCAAGAGGCAAAATAAGAATCAAAACCAGAATTGGGTATGACACTGATATTGGGCAGGCAGGAAATAACCTCGAATGATTTGTTATGGGATCTAATGGCAAAGGTAGACAATGTACAAGATGAGATGAGTCATTTCAGCAGAGACAGAAACTGTAAGAAAGGACCAAATGGAAAGACCTCAAACCAAAACCCCAGCTACAGAGACGAAAAACACCTTTGATGGGGCAGTAGACTCAACACAGTGGAGGAAAGGGTTAGTGAATGTGAAGAGAGATCAATACCCAATAACCAACAAATGCACGCACACACACAACTGCACACACATGCACACACATGCACATGTGCACATACACACATGTGCACGCACATGCACATACCCACACACAAATGCACACAGATGCATGTGCACACATGCACACACGTGCACACATGCACACTTGCTCACATGCACATGTGCACACACAAATGCACACAGACACACACATGCACACACACGCACATGTGCATACAGTGGGGAGGGGAAGAAGGCAGAGCATCCAAGAGCAAAAGGAAGAGAGAAAATGGGGAAAAGCTGTCGAGTCTCCGTATGCAAGCCTGGAACCTGAAAGTCTGAAGTCCTGTTTGCCTCGGCTGATGTCTCCCACCACCCCTACCCGTGTTCACCGTTGTCTCTGATCGCCCAGCGGCAGAGCTTCCTTGGACAAGCCCGTCACCCCACCCTGCCATCTTAACTGCTCTTACGGTAATGTAAATACCTCTGACTCAACCCTGCCACTTCGACTGAACTTGTGGTCACGTATACTCCCGTGCCCCCACCCCCACCACTGTAACTGAACTTACTCTGCAACACCCCTGCCCCCTAAAAACCTACGCAAACCTATAGAACCAACTCCGATCCCACTGCCCTTTGCTAATGCCCTTTTCAGCCTGAGCCCACCTGCACCAGGTGAATAAACAGCCACGTTGTGCACACGAAGCCTGTTTGGAAGGTCTCTTCATTCAAAGCACTCGTTTTTCAACAAGAGCTATTTGGAGAAATAAGGACTGTATCTTTTTCAAAATTAATGACAGATACTAAGCCACAGATCTAAGAAAGTTAACATTAAGTAACGCAAATACCAAAAATAACCACCCCAGGCATGTCAAATTCAAACTTTTGAGAACTAAAGGCAGCCCAGGTGTGGTGCCTCATGCCTGTAGTCCCAGCACTTTGGGAGGCTGAGGAGGGCAGATCACTTGAGGTCAGGAGTTCAAGACCAGCCTAGCCAACATAGTGAAACCCTGTCCACTAAAAATACAAAATTTAGCCAGATGTGATGTTGCATGCCTGTAGTCGCAGCTACTCAGGAGGCTGAGGCACAAGAATTACTTGAACCCAAGGGGCAGAGGCTGCAGTGAGCCAAGATTGTACCACTGCACTCCAGCCTGGGCCACGGAGCCAGACTGCATCAGAAAGAAAAGAGAAAAGAGAAGAGAAGGACAAGACAAGAGACAGAGAAAAGAGAGTTTGGGCCCAGGGGTCCACTGCTGCCCAGATCGCGAAGACCAGCAGTGGCCCCGAATGCCTGGATGGGATGCTCTCACTTTTATTGAGTTGCAAACCTGGGGGCAGGGTGGATAGGGCGTGGCCTTGGGGTCGGAGACTGGGGGCAGGGTCAAGTACATCATGGGTCATTCAGGCAGGGGCTCAGGAGTTTCTTGTGTCTTTTATTTCTACAATTTCTTGTCTCCACACCAGCTGGGAGGGGTTCACAGAACCCTGTAGGGCTGGACCCTATAGGACCTGGGACTGTTCTCAATTAATCCAATAAAAGATGCCCCTCCCAAAAAAAAAAAAAAGGAGAAAAGAAACCTAGCCAAATGGAACAAATACAAGATAGCCAGCAAGATGGTGGAGATTTTAATCCAACCACATCGAAAATCACTGTAAATGGAATGATCTAAAAGCACCAGTTAAAAATAAAGACATTGTTGGACTGGACTTCAGAAAACAATATCTAACTATGGCATGTGGAAAAAAGTCACTTGCAGTATCAAAACAAAGATCAGTAAAAAGCTGAAAGATGGAAAAGGTAACCACAGAAACACTAACCCAAAGAAACTGGCGTAACTCTGTTCACATCAGAATAAGCAGGTTTCATCAGAGACAAAGAGGAACATCTACCTCGTGATGAAAAAGCTCAGTTCTCCAAGAACACATAACCATCCTGTGTGTACTCGGCTAGTAACAGTCTCCAGATACATGAAGTAAATGCTGATAGAGTTAAAGGGAGAAATTGGGAAGTCCGCAGCTAAAATTGGAGGAGTCAGCACTCCTCCAGCAGTAATTGATGGAGCAATTATGTAGAAAATCAGTAAGAATACAGATGACCTGAACAACCTCAGCCAGTTGGAACTAACGGACATTTATAAAACACAGCAGACAGAGAGCCCAACCACACCTTCCTCTCAAGAACACACGGGCTTTCACCAAGATAGCCCATATTTTGGTCACAGACAAACTTTAAAATTTAAAAGACTAGAAATCATACAAAGTGTGATCTTAGAACGTAAGGGAATTAAACTAGAATTAAATAGCAGAATATGTGTGAGGTCTTACAAACATTTGGAAATTAAATAGCACACTGCAAAATAATCCATGAAAGTCTCAAGAAAAAATTTAAAATATTTTGAACTAAAATGAAAATGTAAAGAATAACATCAAAATTTGTGGTAGGTAGATAAAGCAGTGCTTAGAGGAAAATTTATAGTATTAATTTATTATATTAGAAAAGAAGAAATATTTAAAATAAGTAACCCAAACTTCCACCTAAAGAAACTAAGGAGGAAGAGAAAATTAAACCTGAAGTAAGTAGAAAGAAGGAAATCATAGATTAGAGCAAAAATCAATGAAATTGAAAACAAAGTCTACCAAACCAAAATCTGGTTCTTTGAAAAAAATAAAATTGATTAACCTTAAACAGACTGAGCAATGAAAGAAAGAAAGAAAGAAAGAAAGAAAGAAAGAAAGAAAGAAAGAAAGAAAGCCGGCCGGCCAGCGACATGGCTCTCACCTATAATCTCAGCACTTTGGGAGGCTGAGGCAGGTGAATCACTTGAGGCCAGAAGTTCAAGACCAGTCCGACTAACATGGTAAAACCCCATCTCTAGTAAAATTAAAACAATCATCTGGGCCTAGGGGCACACGCCTGTAGTCCCAGCCACTTGGGAGGCTGAGGCAGGAGAACTATTTGAACCCAGGAGGCAGAGGTTGCAGAGCTGAGATCTCGCCACTGCACTCCAGCCTGGGTGATGGAGCAAGACTCTGTCTCAAAATAAATAAATAAATAAGATGCAAATTATATCAGGAATGAATGAGGGAGACATCACTATCAATACCAGTCATTAAAGGAACAATAAAAAATGCAAGAAACAACTCTACACCAGGTTCAGCAACTCGAGCGGACCAATTCCTTGAAAGACACAAACTACCAAATTTTTTCGAGAAGAAACAGATAACTGAGATAGTCCTGTGCCTATTAAAGAAATTACATTTGTAGTTAAAAGCCTTCCCAAGTGCAGTGCTGATAACGCCAAGGCTGCAGTCAGCTAACGTCTGTTCTCCTATCAGCCGAGGGGCTGGTGACAGCGGGCACAGGAAGGCCGTGAGTGACTGCTGCAGGAGGGCTGTGCATCCCAGACAATGAATAAAGGCATACTTACAGCCTCTTAGCTGTGGGCAACCCCCACATGGGCACCGAGGAAGATGAGCTGTACAGACCCCAGGCACAGTGAGTGCCTACAGAATATCTTAGTTTATAGTGTTATTAGTCAGCTATTTCCTTTATATAATCTTTCTACATAATCATATAATAACTTACTGCTTACATATATCCAGCTTATATAATCATACTTAGTACTTACGTCTAGCATACTTAGTTCCATATAATCTTTCTGTGTAGTCATATAAATATTATAGTCTATATAATCATATAAATATCCTATATAATCATATGGGTATTGCAGTCAGACCTGTACCGACACATTTAGTGCTGAGTTATAGAATCCTTCCATATAACCATATAGTCGTTTGTAGGAGGAGGAATGCCTAGAGCAGTCACAGAGCAGAAGCAGTACATGGGAAAACAGCCAGACCAGGACGAGAACCAAAGACCCAGGCAGTGGCGTCCCTGCCTGAAAGGGCATACGCTGTATGGCAGGCTTGGAGCAAGAGCCTCTCCTCCTGATAAAGGAGCCGTAGTACCCTGCATCCAGTTCCTGTGGAAAGTCAGCCTCAGGCCTGAGATCCTGGAAGTCACCGAGGGAGAAGAACCCCTCTGGTGTGACCAGTCACTGCGGCTGTACACCCTGTCAGTCTTTTCTCGCTTCTGTGCTAGCTCAAATCATCCTCCCATAAATATCTTAAGAGAAGAGCACAAGTCTGTCAGCTCCCACTGCATTGGCTTACAGTATCCTTCTATTAGAAATCCTTTGAAGTCTCCAGCCCCCAGATAAGAAGTGTCACACACGACACATGCTGCACACAGCCCACCTCCTTGTCTCGGTGACCTAATGGGGGTCCCGGACCCGTTTTCTGCACACGACCCTCTACTACTGTGCACGGCACGGCCCCCTACTGCGCACGGCCCATCTCTCTGCCCAGGTGGGTGGATGTGTGGTGGCCGGCCCCAGGCTGCTGGGAGCATGTAGCATGGGCTGATTGAAAGCGTATCCCAGCGCAAGGGAAAGAGCCGAACCAGCCCAGACCCAAGCGGAGCCAACGTCCAGGAAATGGACATGAGCTGGCATCCAGGAAATGATGGAGGGGCCAGGTGTGGTCGGAATTCACTGGAGAAGAGTGACCCTCCGAGAGGGCCGCTCCAGGAAGCTTCATAAAGGAAGCAGAGCTTGGACGAGACCTTGGGACTGCGGGAGGGCCATGGAGAGGAGCTGCGTCCTTCCAAGACAAAGGGGCTGGAGGTCTGGGTGGGGGCAGAGGAGGGGAGGTGGGGGCTCCATGAGCTGCACAGAAGCAAGTCTGCGCCTGGTGGTCTCGGGTCCCAGAGCCTCCCTGTGGCAGGGCAGGCATGAGGCAGAGGGCCCATCCGGGGCTCACTGCCTGAGCAACCAGGAGGATTTGGTCTCCAGCCAGCAGCAGGGAGGAAGTGAACATAAATCCATTCTGATGCAAATGTCAAACCAACTGTGTGCAGGAAAACTTAGCAGCTCTGAATGTCACGGAGGGGTCCAGCTCTAGCCGGCAGTGCAGCGTGGCTGGGCTGTTTCCTCCAGCTCCTGGGCTGTGGGAGGAGGCTGCTGGCGGGGGCCACCACCTGGCATGGAGGGCCTGCCAGGGCCTTCGAGAACAGAGCACACCCGGGAGCCAAGCTGGGGACTCACCACTGATGGAAGGAGCCGCAGCAAGGCACAGCCCGGTCCAGGGACTCCTGTCCGCATGGCCTCTGAGACCTGCGGGAGCCAGTGTGCCCAGGCGGCCTCCGCTCGAGGCCAGGGCTTCTGATGACAGACCAGAATGCAGACCAGAAGCAGGTCCTGCGGCGAGGGGTGGCGTCTGAGCCAGGGCCGAGGACGCAGTGCTGGATTCACATCAGGCCAGGAAAAGGCGGAGGTGCTGCTGCGTCTCTGTCCCCCGACACCACCTGCTGCCTCACGAGAGCTCCTGCATGGACAATGAGAGGATCTGGGGCTGCTGTCTGGTGTGATGCCCGGGGGGGGGGGGGCCTGAGTCCAGGCGGGGGCTACACCCTAACAGGGGCATGAGTGACAGGCTCCCAAGACATGACCAGGATGGGTGTGAAGATGAGGCCACGTGAGGCCAGCAGACAGCGCAGGGCAAACCAAGGCCAAGCGACCCCTGCAGGGACGCACCCGACGTGCGGAGAGGCACAAGCTGACATCTGAGGGAGGAGTGGCAGGGAGGGCATCCAGACCACCAGGACGGCATCGCAGAGAGACCAGGCGCCAAGTGCCCCCCACCCTCGGAGCCACCCCCAGACCCTGCCACCCCTCAGCCCTCCTCCAGCAGGCTCAGCCTCACCATCTCCTTCCCTGCCCTCCCCTGCATGCAACAGGCACTCCATAGGTGCTCCTCCCCTTGCGGGAGGCTGGCGCAGCTCCCCCTCTCTCTGCTGGCCGATGACGGCAGACCCAGGGGTCCCCACCCAGGGTCACTCCAGGCCAGAGGGGGCGCCTGGCTCAGTCTTTGTCTCCTGAGATGATCACTCAAACCGAACCAGTTTGCTTTACATTGAAAAAGAAATGAAGTGTTCTGCATTTTATTAAAGCAGATATAGCTGCAAGCGGGTGGGGCTCCCAAGGACTCAGCCCAGCTCACATACTGGGACTTTCCCAGCATCACCGTCACTCCAGCCGTGGTGGGAGGGGGGGTGGCGGCGGGTGGAAGCCAACCCAACACCATCTGCAGGACGCAGCTCCAGGCAGAGAGTGGGGGTGCTGGTTCAGGGCAGTGCTGGGGCTCCAAGGAGGAGACAGGGCTGGAGGTGGACCACGGAGGGCCAGGAAAGTTCTAGAAGAGAGCAGAGAGGAGGGAAGGCAGGTGTGGGGATGGTGAGGATGGCATAGAGGGCTGCCCTCAGAGGGTCCCAGTGCCGCTGGAGAGCTGGCAGGCTTCAGGGCAGGGAGCACCATCGGGGTTCCGCAGCCATGAGGGAGGAGGTGGCCAGGGCTGCGGGAGGAGGCACGTACCGGGCCGGGCAGAGCGGCTGCAGGAGGAGGTGCAGGAAGAGGTGTGGCCGGGCCAAGGGGACAGACAAGCTCACAGCAGCAAGTGTGGAAGGCCAGCTCTGTACACACAGAAGAAACTTTCAGTTGAAATCCTTAATCCGGCAGCTTGTGGATTGGTCTGAGAAGATCCACGTGCTTACATCTGCTGTGTGGCTTGGGGGCTCCCTCACTCCTTTGGGGAGTGACTCAGGGCTCCTCAGTGAACCCCCGCTTCACCTTTGACAGTTCCTGAGTGTCAGTGGCTCGGACCTCTGGGGTTGGTGGTTGCAGTGGGTGCTAGAAGGTGAGAGGTGCCTGCTGCCTGCTCCTCAGGGACCGCCAGTGACCTGGTGGTTCTGAGTCCTGCCAGGAGTGGGGATCCACGGGCGGCCAGGCTCCAGGTTCTGCCCACAGACTGGCCGTTTCCCTGGACCACTTTGTTCCACTTTTTGGGCCTCAGTTTCCAGTTCTTCAAACTGAAAGGCTGGTGCTGTAGGTCCTTCCTACCTCGCAGTTGTACCACCTCTGAGCTGGGGAAGGGGTGAGGAGGGTGTGGACCAGGTGTGGGTCAGCTGTGTGGGGTCAGCTCCCAGGTGTAGAAGGTGATGGGTGGGGCAGGGAGTGAGGAGCGGGAGCTGACAGGGCAGGGGCTGGAGCGGGGCTGTGCCCGTGAGTGAGCTGACCCAGAGGCGGGTTGGAGCCGGGTTGTGTCCATGTGTCCACACTGGGCACAGATGAGGCCGCCTGGGAATGCCAGGAGGTGAGGCCAAGACCCCGGGCTGTGGAGGATGAGGGAAGCTGGAGTCCCCGGCCCAGCCTGTGGCTGCTCACACTGCCCTGAGCCTTAGCCCAGAGCCCCAGACCTCAGTCCACTCAAAACTGACCATGTTCTTGTAGCTGCTAATCCCAGTTCTGGGCCCCATGGAGACTGCCAGGGGCTCACTGAGGTCCCCTCTGCTGATCAAGACCCAGCCCAGAAGGAAGAGGGCTGGGCCAGGCTCTGCCCTTGTTGTTTGTTGAAACTGTAAAATACACAGCATAAGACATAGCATCATCACAAGGGAAAGCACAGGGTTCAGTGGCTGGAAGTATCATATATTCCCACTGTGGCTCAGTGGCTGGAAGTATCACACATTCCTGCCATGGCTCAGTGGCTGGAAGTATCACGCATTCCCGCCGTGGCTCAGTGGCTGGAAGTATCACACATTCCCGCCGTGGCTCAGTGGCTGGAAGTATCACGCATTCCCGCCGTGGCTCAGTGGCTGGAGGTATCACACATTCCCACTGTGGTTCAGTGGCTAGAGCCTGGGGGCAGGCACCTGTGGCTGGTTTGGAGATGGTGCTGTGGACCAGGTGTGGGTATGGGTGATGCCCAGTGACTCCTCAGGGCATGAACAAGCTAGGGTGTTGTGGAATGGTGGAGCCGGGGGCCACAGTGGGTGAGGGGCAGGGGCAGATAGGTACTGGGGCTCTGGCCAGAGGAGGGGACTTTGTGACCCCCTGTGGCCCCTGGGTTCTCTTGGGGGCCCCAGGCTCTCCCTGCCTCCCCCTGAGGCCTGCAGATACCCAGAAAGATGCTGGATTTGCTGGGCCTGGCCTCTCCTGGGACCCCTGCAGTCCCTTCCCTCAGCACACCTGGGTGGATGCCAGCCACCAAGTGTCCAGCTGGGTGCCTCCTGTCTGTTGGCTTGGCCCCTCCCCCATCTTCTTGCCTTGCCTCCTTGCCCCCACCCCCCTCCCGGCCCAGATCTTCCTCTGCCCACATCCAGCCTCTGGACAAGCTCTCCTGCCCCCCCTTGCTGAGGCCCTCAGCTTGACACCCCACCCGCTGGCCTGGTCATGAGCACCCCAGACGGTGATTCACACCCCATGCCGGGTGCAGGAGTCTGCACACCCACACTGCCTTCTCCTGCTGTGACCCTGAGTTCCGTGGGCACCACTGGGCTCCTCCCCAACCTGAGGGTTCTCTCACAAAGGGGGCACATTTGTCAGAGCCCCCACGTGCTCCAGTCTGAAGGGGACTTGGGGATGGGGGCATATGTAAGGGTCTGGGAGGGGCTAAAGGAGCCATGGTCACTGTGTTGGGGGGAAGCAGGGTGGGAAGCGGGGTGGGAGGGACGCCTGCCAAGGGGTCTCCAGGGGTGCTCAGGAGTTCCCTGTCTGGGGGCAGCCAGAGAGTGAGTGCAGAGCCCCACCAGGAGCTGGGCCTGCAGAGCCTTGATAGGGATGGACTCCACGATCCCATCTAGGGAAGGACCCCATGCCCCACTCCAGGGAAGGACCCCATATCCTCCTCCAGAGACAGACCCTGCACTTCATTCATCCTCTCATTCATTCATTCATTCATTCACCAAACAGGCACATGCCCCAAGATCTCCCAAAGGTGGAGTCCAACAGGAGCCTGAGCCAGATCCTGTGCAGGAATTGCAGAATTCAACAGGCCTTGACTGCTGCTCCAGAGACAGACGGGTGAACAGAAATGCCTGCCCAAGGCCTGGGGGTGGGGGCCCTCCCACGTCACCCTTCCCCGTGCCCAGGGCTTTTTGGGGCCTGCGAGAGCCAGGTGACAGCAGGATGTGACTCTGCCTGAGCAGGGATCTGCGGGGATGCAGGTGGCTGAGTCAGGACCCGGCTCTGCTGTGGCTCCAGCTCCCCCGCAGGCTCTGGGTCCAGCAGTGCAGAATCACACAAGGTCCCTGCAGCCACCGGGAGCCGGGGACACCCCAAGCGCTCCAAGTCCCCTCCTGTGGAATGGGATGACACTGCAGCCGGGGGCAGGTGGCATGGGAGCACCATGTGGCCACGCCATGGCGGATCCTTGGTGGCATATGTGGAGCCAGGCCATGGAAGGAGTGTGGCATGTGTCACAGAGAGCCCCTGGCACTGGGGTGGGTGGTACAGACGGGAGGAAGGGCTCCTTTCCCACTAAGAGCTGAGTAGACCCCCAGTCCCCGCTGCTCCTGATGGCCAAGACGCAGCAGCGCTCAGCGCTGGGGTCCAGGGCCACAGACGGGACCTCTACAGACCCAGGCCCGGCACAGGGCAGGTGTCAAGGGAGGAGGGGCTCCAGCCTCCCCACTGCAAGATAATGAATTTCTGGTGTTTGGAGGCCAAGATTTGAGATATTCCCTGGTGGCCCCAGGAAACCGGCACAGCACAGGCCTTCGTGGCCCCAGGGCAGAGTGCGGTCTGGGAGGGACCTTCCCTGCCCCAACCCTGGGTCCCCAACCCGGAGACAGCCAGCGTGAGTGAGGAGGCCACACGCTATCCAGGTTGAATCACTGCGTTTTACTGAGTGCACAGGTCCACCTGGCGTCCGAACTCGTCCCTGTGGCAGCAGGGATCCCCAGAACCTTCCACGGCTGTCCCGGCCGCGGGACTCCTCACCCGAAGCCCCCCACAAACCTGCACTGGCCTTCCTGCGGCTCTGGCGTCAACCTGTCCGTGTGAGTAAGTTACTATCTCGGCTAATCTGTTAGAAAACTAGAGTTCATTCCCTGGGCATCTATCCCTAGAAACGGACGCTGCACACAGTGGAGATTGAGGTGTGCGGGTAACACATCCACCGAAAAAAGGCCTGGTCACTACGGCACAAGGACACATACAAAATGGCCAGAAGTGTGCGTCGGTACTGAAGGCATTATGAAAGATTCTTTGGAGCATGAACAGAAGTGCAGACAGCCAGAGGCAACGGTGCAGACCGGGAAGCCGCAGCCAGCGTCATGGCCAGAGGATGGCAGACCGCAGTGGAGTGGGGCGCGGGCGTGGTGGGCGCGCATGGCTGAGTGGATCCCAGGCAGGTGGGTGGTGTCCCACAGGACCGCTGGCTCTGGGCACCTCAGTGTGAGACCCCTTCTGCCCTGCGCTTGTCTCTGGAGCCCGTCCCTCGGGCCCCTCGCCCGCCCAGCCTGGAGGCAGGGTCCAGGGCATCCATGCCTGGCCAAGCCAGGGGACGTGGGGTGACCTCAGGGAGTTCCTGTCCACATGCATTAAGGCAACGACTTTGTAAAAGCCAGGCGGAGTTGGCGTGGGGTGTATGGGGGAGTGCACGCACCCGCCTGGCAGCCCCAGGGACCGGCCCCTCCTCGCTGGCACCTGGCCAAGTCAGATGCTAAGCCCTCTCAGGACGAGCCACTGGCCAGACCCGGTGTCCTCGGCCAGCCAGAGTCATCAGGGCAAGTGTCCAAGCCCAGAGTGCACTCAACCCCACCCCATAAACACTTTCAAACAGAACAGGGCCCTCCCTCCCCAGAGGCCCCTTCAACTCCCTCCTCCACCGTCTCCCACAACCTCGCCTGTGACATTACCTCTCTGGGGGTCTTCTGTCAGCCCTACCCTTACAAGAAAACAGAGTTCAGCAAACCGGGACCTCCATCCACCCATGCTCCCAGGGTCACGGAAAGCCTCTCGGTGTGCACAGCTTCTCCAGGCCTCCCTTGGCCCCGTAGTCCGTCATCCCATGTCCTTCAGGAAGTCCCCTGCCCCGCCCCCAGCTGTCTCTCCTGCTCCTCGGTGCTATGCTAGGGCTGAAGTGGAGCCTGTCCCCCTGGGTGGGAATATGGGACGGCTGGCCTGGCACAGCCACACAGGCCCCCCGGGCAGCCATTCTGACCTGCAGCTCCCAAGGGCCCTGCCCAGGCCTCTTCACCCCGCCCTCATGCCCTGGACATATATCCATGTGGTCTGGGAGTTCTGTGTGGGTGTGGGAGACACTGGACAGGGTCAGGGGACACCCAGGCACTAAGCGCCTACCACTCAGAGCTCAGCCCTCTGCCGGGCACCCTCCACGCAGGTCTGCACCTTCTGCACATCCTTTCACCCCACGTGTGGTTCAAGGGTTTGTGCCACTGGGGCTGGGCAGTGTCAGCCTGTGACCTTGCAAACGCCCCCAGCCTCCGCTCTATGCAGCATTCACAGCTCAAGGCGGTGGGGACAACATGGGCGTTTCTGCAAAGCTCTGCCAGCTCCTTCAGCTCCTTGACTTCCGGGAAACAACCAGAAATAGCTCAGGGCCCAACTCTTTCCAGAGAGCAGCGGGGGTTCCCTGACTGTGGGGGACTGAGCCCAGCTGGGGTCTTCCTCCCCTTCTCTCCAGCAGCAGGGTCATGGAGACCTCCAGCCTGAGAGGAGTGGGTGGTCTTGACGCAGTGTAAACATTAAAACACACGCGTACTGGCTGCGGCTCTCCTCTGGGCGGGGCCTGGGGCGATGAGACCCACAGCTCCGACAGTGGCCCCTGGAGAAGCTCTCACAGTGCCTGAGGCGACTGCAGCCTCCAAGTGGAGGCTTGAGACGAGGCCCCCAAAAAGGAGGGGCAGCGCCTTCCGGTGGGGCGTGTCCAGCACCTGCCACGCTCGGACCTGGGTGCGGGAGGCGTGGGAGGGGCCTCCCCAGCGGGTCCCAGCTGCGGTGGCAGCCGGAAGATTCACGGACTGTGATCTTATGCAGGCAAGAGAGGGAGAAGCTGTGCCAGGGAAACACAAGGGGCAGCAGTACCTGCCGGGGCTGGGGCCGGGGATTCAAGGCTGGGCCACACGACCCAGGAGGGCAAGGGGAGTGGACAGCACCTCCAGGGTAGACCAAATACAGGACCCACCCAGACACCCATATGGACGCCAGGGTGTCTTGGCATCCTGCAGGATCCCTCTGGATGGCCGCCAGGTTGTTGGGGGACAGGCAGCACGAGACCCTGACTGGGCCCTGCCTGGACCTCTGCCACTGCAGCCCAGGAGCCCAGACAACTGGGCACCCTACCACAGGACCCCTAAAACCACAGTGACTCCTTGTGGCTCCTCCATGGGCAGCTTAAAACCAGCAGGGTCAAAGAGAAAGACCAGAGACAGAAGGGCAAGGAGTGTGCACACACGTGAGAGTCAGAGCATATGTGCACCATGTGTGTGCCGTGTCTGTGCACTTGAGTGTGCACATGCACTGCATGGTCTGTGTATACATGTGTGTGCTGTGTGGTCTGTGCACACGTGTGTATGTGTGTACTGTGTGTGGTCTATACATGTGTGCATGTCTGTGTGCAGTCTGTATACTGTGTGCACAGGTGTGGGTGTGTGCATGTGTGGTCTGTGACCGTGTGTGTAGATGTGTGAGCATGTTTAAGTGTGCATGTGTATACTTGTATGCAGGCATGTCTGTGCATGTGTGCTATGTGATCTGTGCAAGCACATGTACGTGTGTATGTCTGCAGGCTTAAGTGAGCACATGTGTGTAAGCATGTGTGTGCATACCTGTGTACACAGGTGTGTGCTGTATGCTTTTGTGCATGTGTGGTCTACCGGGGTCTTGTGTGTGTGCCTGTGTGTAACTATGCATGTGTATGCAGGCATGTGTGTGTAGACATGTGTATGCATGTATGTGTGTACATGTGTAGGCTGTGCATGATCTGTACATGTGAGTGTGTGTAAGCCTGCATGTGTATGCCTGCATGCAGGTGTGTGTAAGCCAGTGGCATGTGAAGATGTGCAATCTAACAAGCACCGTGGGGAGCACTTTGCCATGAGGTGGCACTGGCCCTTGGCCACGCTTGGTCACACAGACCCCCAAGGCGGCACCGTGCCACCTCCAGCCTCCTTCCTGCTGCACTTCTCTGTGGTGGGTGGCTGCACTGCTCAGGCTAGAGTCTGCGGGAGCCCGAGAGAGCCTCTATCTTGTTGTCTCCCAAAAACAGGGCCCCCAACCAACCCAGGACATGCACCCCCCATCTTCCCAGGGCCCAGAGACTTTCCAGGGGACACGCCACGTGCTCCTTGCTGGACATGAGTCTAGCCCCCGTCCCTCCTGCTGGGCGGCCAGCTTCTGGGAGGAAGCGATTGGCCTGTCCTCCCCCTGCTGCAGAACCCCAACCTGTGCCCAGGTGCTCATGCCTCAGAGGTCTTGCGGAGGAAAGAGCAGGTGGGCCATGCCTGGGAGGGGCGCACAGCACAGCCTCCCTCAGCCCTAGGTCTCCCTTCTCCAGGGTGCTGAAGCCCAGGTGGCTGAGATGGAACTGGAGATGTGGGGAGCAGTGGCTGGGGCTGGGGTTGCGTTGGGTGGGACGCACTCATACCCCTGCCTGTGGGCCCCGCTGCGGATTCCCTGTCCCATGATGGGAAGGCAAAGGGACATGGACCCAGGGCTCTAACCAGCCAGTGAGAGAGGGCAAGGGCACCACCCGGGGAAACATGCAGCCATGGTCTCGAAGGGATGCAGGGCCTGAGGCCACACACACACTGCCTTTGGGAAGAGCAGACAGCCCATGGGAGCCTGGACAGTGGCTTCTGAGTCCCCCCAGTTGGCACCTCTTTGGGACGGGCAGATGCACCCGAACGGGGGGGCCTGGGAGTGCCCTGGCCAGGCTGGGGTAAGCACAGAGGCCAGGGCAGCAGCCCTCCGCGACGGACACCAGATATGGCTCCCTAAAGACTCTGAGTGCCAGGACCCCCGCCGGCCAGGGGCGTACGACCTTCAGATGCTGCTAAGTCCTCCCCCTTAGGACGGGTTCCCTGGCTGACCTCAGGGCCTCAGGACCTCCTAGCCCAGCCAACTGAACTTAAAGGTGGAGGAGGAGCATGCCAGGGGTCCTCCTGCACCTGCTCTTTGAGGTATCTGTGCTACGACTCCAGCCCTGCTCACTCCCAGGGAGCCCAGGCCCTCCTGCGACGCCATCACCCCCAATGCCAGATGCTCCTGGGCTCGGGTGCTGAAGCCTGGAGCTAGGGGACCGCTCTGCCTGAAAGTGGCTGGACTCACTCCCCCATCAAAGCCAGCTGACCCCAGGGCCACAGTGCCCACAACAGGAGGGACATGGGATGGTGCGTCCCTGAGGCCCAAGATGCCAAGAAGCCCAAGCTAAGGGACTGGTCAGTGGAGGAGAAGGAGCAGTCAACTCCAGGGGGCAGGAGAGCCAGGGAGAGCCCTCAGCTGGCAGAGGCGGAAGGGGTTCCTCTGGGAAGGCAGGGAGGGCGGCCTATGCTGGCCATGTGGGCGTCCAGTGGGTGTGGAGGCTTTCCCGGCCCGTGGCGTCATGGCCTTGCCCTGCCCAGGTCTGTTGGGGCACTGGTGGGCACAGGCGAGATGGGGCCCTGGCGTAGGACCATGAGGCCTGCTCACCAGGCAACACGTGGCCAGGGCAGTCAGGAGAGAGGAGAGGACTTGGGGTCCTGCCCCTCAGGTCTCCAATGCTGGAGTGCTGCTGGCTCTCACACGCCCCAGGAGAGCCCAGGGCCCCCTTTCTGAAGACCCTGCAGAGCTGGGCCCTCTGATAGAGGCCGAGACCAGAGGGTGAAATGTCCACTCTGGGCTCGTTTGGTTCCCAGGCCCCACCGGTTCCTCAGCAGCAGGCAATGGCCTCCAGCTCAGGGCTGGCTCCCATCAAAACCCTCAGATCCCAGAAGGTGCAGGGAGAAGACACCGATCAGCAGCTCTATCGTCGGGAGCCCCCAAGTGGGGGACAGGAAAGACCACTTGGGGGGTCAGGTGTGAGGGCTGGCCACGCCTGCCTGCAGCCGACCAGAAACCTCACAGGCCCCATGGCCCACAGGCCCTCATGGAACAGGCCTGCCCTCACAGCCCACCCCCCAGGCTCTGCTCTCTGAGCCCACTTTCTGCCCTGGTGTTCCCCAGCCTGTCGCCACACCTGCCACACCCCGTCATCCCTCCTGCCCTCCTCGCACCGGGGCGACAAAGTCCACTGCAGCCCCAAGCCAAGCAGACAGGGAGGCCTTGCTGCTCCACGCTGCTCCCGAGCCACGGGGCCCTGCCCGGTCCTGCAGCCCCTGCTGGAAAATAACTTTTGTAAAAGGTCACTTCCAGGAGTCCCGTCCTTCAGCCCACATGGGCCCCTCCAGGGCTACTTCCCCGCCATACTCAGTTATTACAAGAAAAGGGCCCCGGAGGGTTCCTGCCTCAAAACCTCGGAGGCAAGGTGCTGGGGGGTGCTCACTTCCTGGGCCCGGCCCAGCCCACGTCACCAAAGGGGCCCTCGCCGGTGGCAGAGCGTGGCGGGGGCCCGCATGGGGTGCAGAGGTCCGAATCGGTGTCCGACTCGCCCTCTGCAATGTAGGGCCTGACTTTGGCACAGGGCGCCACGGCCGCATAGCAGCTGTTGAGGGCGTCCAGGTTCTCCTTGGACTGGGAGATGCTGAAGCCGCTGAAGGAGCGCTCCAGCTCCTCGTGATCCACGGACGGGATGGAGATGGAAGTGTCGCTGTCCCGCAGGGCCCCCTCTGGGGGCCGGCAGCCTGGGGCATCCTCCTGACGCAGGAACTCCGTGCTGGCACGGTTACCCCCACCGTAGGCCGACAGGGACCTCTCGTGGGCAGGTGGCGGTGGGATGCGCACCAGGGAGCCGTGGTCCCCCACAGGGGAGGTGCCGTGGC
>PVKP010028559.1:0-29980 GCA_004027715.1 Plecturocebus donacophilus
TCCCATTTTATAGATGGGATAACTGAGGCTTGGAACATTAGTTGCATTGCCCCAAGCTAGAGTAGTCAGTGACTAACCGAAGCCTCCGGCCTCCCTGTGAGTGGGATGCAGTGACAGGGGGTCTGGTGGGAGCTCTGAGGCTGAGCTCTACTTCTCTCCTCTCTGGGTTTCAGTTCTCAGGCTCAGCCAAAGAGGGTTAGTAGTTGGGGTGCAGTGGACTCCACAACTGTAGGAGTCTGCTGGAGACTCTGGTCCCAGTGCTGGGATGGGGGTGCTCTTTGGCTTCTGCTGGCCACCCCCCAACCCAGGGCTGGGCCGTCCTCTCTCAGCTGCAGAGCCTGGAACAGGAGAAGGGGCGCTGGCGGGTGGAGAAGGCCCAGTTGGAGCAGAGCGTGGAGGAGAACAAGGAGCGCATGGAGAAACTGGAAGGCTACTGGGGCGAGGCCCAGAGCCTGTGTCAGGCTGTGGACGAGCACCTGCGGGAGACGCAGGCACAGTACCAGGCCCTGGAGCGCAAGTACAGCAAGGCCAAGCGCCTCATCAAGGACTACCAGCAGAAGTAGGTGGCTGGGGGCTGGTCAGTCTGGGCCCAGGTGGCAGCAAGAGGCTTCTGTGAGCAGCCCTCCCCACCCCTCCAGCTGAGTAGGGAGGCAAGGAACACAGAAGTTGGGGGGCCCCATGGTGGGGACACTGGGCCCAGAATGACCAGACATCAGAGCCAGGCCCCAGAGGCTTTGGGAGAACCTGGGGCCTCTGACCTGAGACCAGGGAGGGGCAGAGCTGCATGGGTAGAGCTGAGAACCTGGGTGGCCCTGGGTGGAAGCCAGACCACACACCCTTACCTACCATCTGTCCCCTGCCTATGCCCAGGGAGATCGAGTTCCTGAAAAAGGAGACGGCACAGCGTCGGGTTCTAGAGGAGTCGGAGCTGGCCAGAAAGGAGGAGATGGACAAGCTCCTGGACAAGGTGGGCCTGGGGTGCCCTGTGGGCGGGGCCCAGTACAGGTAGCAGCACCGAAGCCCCTACCCTGTGAGTCCTGGAGGGAGGGGATGACATGTCCTCACGGGGTAGCAGGGACTGGGGTCGTGCCTGGTGTCCCCACCTGACTCCCTGCTGTCCTTTGTTTTCAGATCTCAGAACTGGAAGGAAACTTGCAAACACTGAGGAATTCCAATTCTACTTAACAGGAATCATTCCTTGACCGGACAATAATTAACCCCCTCCCATTGTCCTCCCTCCCCTGTCCTCAACACCCCACCCCTCCCCCTACCAGCCTGGGGACAGGTGCCCCGACTCCCCCCACCCCTCCACCCCACCTCCCCCAGCTTCAGGGACCAGAGGGCTCATATCACAGGCCCTCTTAAGATGGCCTGGGCAGACAGAGGTGGCTGGAAGGGCGGCCTCTTTCTTGCCCCATGGGGCTGAGGCATAGAGGCTGAGGGCTGCCAAGGGCTGGCCTGGTGGTAGATGGACACAAGCACCTGCAGATCAAACTGCCAGACTTTTTACACTCCAGCTTTTGTCTCTGGACTGGAACGGGGCTGGGGCTCTCCCAGCATCTCGCCAACTGGAGGCTGCTCCCTGCCCATGGGGCACCTGGGTGGCCCCTGGGCCTCTTGACTTGAGATTCTACCTTCTCAGCCCTTCCCTCTCTCCCATCATTGTGCTGTCTCTGTTGCATTCTGACCCTCCTGCCTTGGGGGTGGGGGGTTGCCTCAACACCTCTCCCATCCCCTTTCCCTGTCCTGGGAGGGACAGAGTCCCCCCCTAGAGCCCGGAGGCTGGGCCTGGCCCTGGCCCTGCACTGATTTCTCTTGTGTGCTTCGGGAATGGGAGTGAGAGTAGGAAGAAGGGAGAGTTCAGGACACCTGGTCCCCAGCTCCCCATTTCCTGGGGCAGCTGCCCTCGATTTCTCCTTGTGCCTCCCCTCTCCCAGGTGCCAAATAGCCATAACCTCCCCCTGGAACTGTTACGTGGCCTCTCTGGGGTACAGGTTTCCTGGTCAAGGCTGGGAATGCCAGGGAGGAGAGGGGGTCAGCTTAGGGGGCCTGGCTACAGAGACCCTGGCCTTAGGCAAGGGGACCATTTCTTCCTGGAGAGCCAGGGCCTGTCCTGTCCTGCTCTGCCTGCACAGCCCAGGGCGATGCCTGGAAGCCTTGTACTGACATTGAAGGGAGTCAGCCTCACCCCCACCCCCACCCCCCACTGTTTTTCCAATGTTTTGACTGGAGGGCAAAATTTTACTACTACTCATCTTTTTGGAGACCAGGGCTGCCCTGCTGGCAGCCTGCCTTCTAAGTGAAATCGACTTTGTTTCCCCACTTTAACCCCAAATTGGGGTTTGGACCAAGGGAGGTGAGGCCCCCCAGGTCCCCTCCCCTTCAGAATCCATCTCATTTTGCCACTTCATGCCCCTGCCCCAAATCTGGGTTTTCGTTCATTTTTTGAAAACAGACCACCCATCCCATCTGTTTTGGCTTCTTGTCCCCTGTAAATAGACCATGACTTCTATCAGTATTTCTTGTCCCCACCCCCTTCCTACCCCCAGATGTGCCCCCATCCCCTGAAGGAGCTGGCCGTCTCAGTCCTGGGCCTATGCACTTCACCCCGGCAGATGGAGGGGGCGGAACTGGGTGGGAGGGACTGCTGCTGGCTGCTTGGGCCAGTGGCCATCCTGCCCAGCCGTCCAGAGGACCACGTCTCTGTATATAATATATATATGTATGTATTGTTCCCGGTTTTGTACGGACCATGCCCTCTGTCAGGTCGTCCCCATAAAAGCAGCCCCCAGAACTTCGCTGCCTGGTTTCTTGGTTTGCTGGGGCAGGGAGTGGGCTGGGATCAAGGATGCCAGGCTGCCCCTGTGGTCCCCTCCCACCAGTGCTGCCTCTAACCCTGAGGAACTTCCTACAGTGTCCCCCGGGTGCCTCTCTGCCCCTATTCCACCCATCAGCACCCATGCTTTTTGTCCAGTCCTCCTGGGCAGGGCTGGGGGTTTCTAGAGAGTTCATTCAGGCTGCATTCCTCTTTCAAGGCCTCCAAGAAGTTCAAAGGATGGGCTAGATACAGCAAGGTGAACCCCAAGTCCCTCCCCGAGAAGGCCTCTAAACTGTGGGGACACTCTAGTTTGGGAATCTTCTGTTAAAAAAAAAAAAAAAAAAAAAAAACTGGAGACACTAAAGAAACACCCTGTGTGAAGGATCAAAGGATTGCTGGGGGTCGGGGGTGACCGCCTGGCAGTTTTGTCCCCAGGGTCCTAGAGAATCTGTTTGCCCTCTGGGGCAGGCCAAGTGGCCTGAAATAGCCCCAGTCCTAGCACTGTACCAGCAGGCCTGTGTGCTGACTCATCAGCTTGAAGGCTAATGGGTCTGGGAGTCTAGGTGCCAGGGTTCCAGGGACAAGCTTTGGTGAAGTCCCAGAGGGAGGAGAGCCAGCGGGGAATGAGACAGGAACTTGTGGCAGGCCTCAGGGCCAGCCTTCACTCGCCAGGCCGCTGCTGTGTAGATGTGAGACCAGGAGCATGGAGGCACCTGTATTCAGTGGTATGGTGCTTGGGGATTCTCACCTTACCCTCTCTTTGCCATAAGGAGTGAAGTCCCAACCTCGGGGCCCTTCAAGGTCACCTTGGTGGATCCTTCACAACATCCAGATGAGTGGCCAGCACGGGGACAGTCAGCTCCAGAAGCATCCCTTGTGGATGGCTGTGTCACACAGGTCCCATTCATGCTAAGCCAAATTCTGGCTTCCCATAGCTACCCCTCAAAAACTTGAGGTCTACACATCAGGCACAGTCCTGCTTCCATCTGAGGGTTCCTTGGAAATCTGGGGATGGTGATTGCTCTTCCTAAGGCATCTTTGCTACATGGACGATCAGTAGAATACTCTGGAAGCCCTGAGGATGCTGAAGACAGATCCAGGTGTCTGAACCCCAAGATCAGAGACCACCAAACCACAGGATCACAGGTCATGGCTCCAGAGTTAGAAGTCACTGAACCCTGGAGTCACCAAGGGCCTGCTCAGGAAACCTAGCTAAGAAGTAGTATGCCCTTCATGGGTGGGGAGGCAGGCATGATGGTTGTGAAGGTTTTTGCTGGGCTAGTTGGAGCTAAGCATCCAGGGTGGGGTCCTTCTGTCCCCCACCACCCCCTGTCTGTCCTGTGCATTAGGTGAGTGGCCTGTATATTGTATGTTCCAAACAGTGAGCCAAGTAGCCCCTCATGTTTAAGCCCAGGTATGTTGTGTGGCTGGAGGTCTTGTGTGTGGTTTTGCTGTGAGTTTCTCAGGCCTGAGCTGTGACTATGTCAAGTGGCTGTGAGTGGGCCTGTCACCTTAAACCCCCCATCCCCCCACCCACTTGCCCAATTTTGGAAGCTTGCTTGAGTACGTTTGCTAACACTTGCCAGTAAGGGGTATTTGCCCAATTCCCAGCAGCTTAGGCCTCACTAGGAATAGCAGAACAGGGGCTTCTCCTGGGTCCTAGGGTCTGGCAAACATACCCATCGTCTTCCACCCCCTTGGCGTATACAGGGGCTATATAATCAATCCCCCCAACTCCAGCCCACCACCCAGATCTCACCAGATGCCTACAAAGCACATCCCCTTTAAGACCCCCAGATGCAGCCCCCATAGGTATCACCAGAGACACTACCCCTTCCCCAGATTTCCACAATCTAGCCTCATGGCTGCCAGAAGATTCCAAAGATATCCAGAGACCACCCCCCCCCCCAAACTCCCATAGATACCCTAGGATACCCTCAGACCCTAAAGGCTGTTAATTTCATCCTCACTCACAGTCCCAAGATTGTCCTGGTTTAACAGGCCAGTTCCTGGAGGCCTCAGACTGCAGAGTCCTGTGGGCTATCAGGAAACTCTGTCCAATAGACTCCACACCTCTCCCCTGACTCTGGACCCCTAGTCTAGCTTCACCACTTGCTTTTTTTTTTTTTTTCTTTGAGATGGAGTCTCACTTTGTTGCCCAGGCTGGAGTGCAGTGGCACAATCTCAGCTCGCTGCAACCCCCGCCTCCCGGGTTCAAGTGATTTTCGTGCCTCAGCCTCAAGTAGTTGGGACTACAGGCACGTGCCAGCACACCTGACTAATTTTTGTATTTTTAGTAGAGCTGGGGTTTCACCATGTTGGCCAGGCTAGTCTCGAACTCCTGACCTCAAGTGATCCACTCACCTTGGCCTCCTAAAGTGCTGGGATTACAGGCATGAGCCACTACACCTGGCCTTTCATTACTTGCTCTTGAGCAAAGCAGTTTCCTTCTTCTAAGTCTCTGTTTTCTCCCAGGCAGTGGGTAATGGAAACACCCACCTTGTGGGTTTATTGTGAGGGTGACAATAGATGATCTGAGAGTGCCTGACACCTGCCAAGCTGTGCTGTGCGGTAGCTGGTTGTGGATCCCTACACTGCCTCCCCTGGCTAGCCTGCCACTGCCTCCAGATCGCTGGGTCCAAGTCTGATCTCATCCGTCCCCACCCCCACCTGCTCCAGGGCTCTCTGCCTCAAGCCAAGGTCCACAGCCATCCTAGACCCCTCTTCCCTCACCTCCTAGTCCACCAGGTCCCCAAATCCTGTCAGTTTCTTCAGGCCTGCATCTTGAAGGCTTCTCAGCTTAATCTGTAATCTTTATGCCCACTGCCAGGGGTCCTCAACAGCCTCCCGAGAGTCTCCCTTCAGGCTGCCTTCTGCAACCCTGTCGTCTCCAGAGGAGCCAAGGGTGCTTCTTAAATTCATACCCGAGACCCTCCCTCCTCTTAAGTGTGTGTGTGTGGTTGGTGGAATAAAGTGCAAGCCCCTTGCACCTCCCCAACCTCAATTCATCTTCCCCTCTTCCCCCCACCAACCCCCAACACCCCCTGGCACTTCCCTACCCTGGCCCGCAGTTGTAGCCGACACGTCACCTCCTCTGGGAATCCGCCCCCCTCAGCCCAGCCGCCGCCGCCGGGACCCAGGCTGGACCAAGGGTACGCTCTCCCTTCCCTCTGTGAGCCGGGCCCACAGCACCCGGGCTGGTGAGGGCCTCCCTACTCATCTGCGCCCCCGAATGCCCCGCTGGCCTTGAGCGGGTTTGGGGGCCGGGGGTTCTGTTCACCGCTGTCCCCTCCAGCCTCTGCGCCCCGGCGGACGTTTGTTGAATGAATGAGCGAATCCGGAGCCCTGACAGACCCCGCAGAACAGGCGGAAGCCCAGTGGATCCCGCGGCGGAGCCGCCCCGCAGCTGCTCCCACCCGCGCAGACTCCGGTGCGCCGCGTCTCCCGCCGGCAGAGAAGTAGCGGCAACTCCGCTCCCCCGGCCGGGCCGCCTCCTCCCCGCCGCCCTCCCACACCTCCGCCCCCTCGCTCCCTCCCGCTCTTTGTCTCCTGGGCTCCCGGCTTCCCCGCCACGCGCCCCCCGCGACGCCTCTTCCCCGGGGACCCCCGCGGACCCCGGCCAACGCCAAGCGGCGGGAATTGGCCCTGCCAGGCGGGGTCTCCGCGTCCAGCCAGGCCTGGCGGGCGGCAGGGGCGGGGAGGGAGGTGGCGCTCGCTCTTCGCTCTCCTCTCTCTCCTCTCTTTCTCTCTCTCTCTCTCTCACACACACACACACACACACACACGCGCGCGCACACGCACGCACACACACAAGGAGCATCCTCCCGTCAGGTCTCCCGGTCCAGCCCCGCCCGCGCCTCCTGCTTCCAGCGAACCTGCTCCCTCTCCCCACCTCCCCCGCCCTCCATCCCCTCCGGCTGCGGGACCCTCCCCGCCGACCCCACCCCCACCCTCACCCCCGGGATGGAGCGGCTCGAGCCCGCCCGGAGCCCCCCGCGGCCGGGGTGACGGTACCCCCCGCCCCTCTCCTGCCCGGCCCTCGCCTCGAGCACCATGGGCCTGAGGGGTTCCCGGGGCGCCAGATGCTGAAGATGACCGATGCCGGAGGTAAGGGGCCGGGGCTGGGGCCACTCGGGCCCGCGGTGGGACCCCGATGGGACCCCGAGCAGGGTTGGACGGGGCCAAGAGACAAGGGCGTTTCTTCCCCTATCCCTAGGGGGACCACACGGGGCTGGGGTGCCGGGCTGTCAGGGGAGGGGGCGGAGATAGGATTTATGGCCCTAATCCCCTCCCTCCGGCCCGAGGCCGGGAGAAATTAATAAAAAGCTGGTGTGGGGGGAAGGGGAGAGGGCTTAACTCTTTCTTGCCCGGCGGGGCGTTGTGCAGATGGATTGGAGAGAAACTAGCCTCCGGGCTCTGCCTGGGGAGAGGGGCTCTGGGAGTGGAGTAGGTGTCCTGTCCCCAACCTCACCCCATCTCCAGCAGTGCTTTGAGGGGGTGCCCGACTCCTTAGGACTACCCCAAGCCTGGGGCCGGCGGACGGCAGCCATATGGGAAGGGGGACCACCTCTCCGGCTCCACAGCTGCCCCCGCACCGCCCGTCTCCTTTCCCATCCACCTCTTCCCGGCCTTTCCCAGGTGCACTTCTCTCTGCCGCTTTCTCCTCCTCAGGGACCCTTTTTTGTCGCCCGCCCGCAGGACTTCTCCCTTCTCTCCCACCCTCGGGCGTCACTCAGGGCGGCGGGAGCCCTTGTCCCCTATGCCGCTTCTTCTGGCCTCACTCTCGGTCTGTTGTCTTTCTTCTCGGCAGCCCCGTGGACTCTCCGCCAGGCTGTGTCTGTCTCGGTTCCTACTCCCCACTTCCTTCCGCTCCCATTCCCTCCCCAGGAATTGTGCTCCCTTTCTTTCTCCTTCCCTTGGGTCCCAAGAGGCTGTGAGCTCACCTGCCTCCCTGTCTCCCAGAGAAGGGTCAAAGGTCATTGGTGCTCCTTCTCCGGGATTGGCAGCGTTTCCGGGAAGGGTGTCCAGAGGAACTGGTTCACTTCCACCCTTGTGCAGTTACCTGGCTGAATGTGTGTGTGTGAGTGTACGGGCTGTGTGTGGGAGTGGGAGTGGGGGCGGGGTTTGGTATCCAATTTTTAAGGCTCAGTTTTGGAAGGAGAGAGTTGGGTGGGAGGGGTCTGGTGACCCTCCGGAGACAGTGCAGGGAGGGTCCCATCTACACCCCAGGAAGTTGTTGAAGTGGAGAAGAGAGCACTTTGTGCTGAATCAGGATGGCCTGCGAGTGGCTGTGAGCAGGAAACTCCAGCCCAGCCCAGAGGCTGCCTGGAGGAGGGGCACTGCAGCCACCCGGAGGATCTCCGCCCAGGACTGGGCTCCTGAATAAAGAACACGGGATCTTCATTCTCAAGAGGCAGAGAAGAGGCCACACTACTGCCCTCAGAGAGCCTCCTTTCTGATGGGAGAGGCAGTTCCTGTCTTCAGAGAGTCCCTAGTTTGACAGAAGAATACGTAGACCCTCTCTTCTCTGAGTTCTCGTCTGATTAGGTGGGGGGAGATGAGACCTATTTAAGGAATCAGAGAAGTATGAAGAATTCCCCATTTCCCAGTGGTTGGAGAAGGATGGATTTAGAAATTATGCAGACAAATGAAAGGAGGGCGGGCTACCTAGGACAGCTTCCTGCAGGAGGTGGCAGCTGGGTCCTAGCCAGATAAGGCTTTGTGGTTGAATGAGGAAATGTGGTTTATTCTTAGGGTCAGCCTCCCTTCCCATCTGGCCTGTCAGGACAGGAAGAAACACATTCTAGATCTTTGCTGGTAGCCCCTGGAGCTCAAGAATGGCAGGAGGGTTCTTGAAGGATTGACTTCCCTGATGACCCCTTCCCACACCTCATTTTCTGCTTTCAGCCCCAGGCATTTATGGAATCTGGAGGTGGTTTTGATGCTTTTCCCAGTCCTGGTCAGTGTGGAGCAGCTTCCCTCCCTCTACACCTATCCTTTCCGCCACCTCGAAACTGAAGATCATCACCTAGGAAAGTGCAGAGGGGCAGGAGCCCTGGCTCAAGGCAGAGTTCTGCCTCTTTTATTTATGTATTTAGTTACTTTTATTTATTTATTTATTTATTTTGAGATGGAGTTTCACTCTTGCCACCCAG
This sequence comes from Plecturocebus donacophilus, assembly GCA_004027715.1. Classification (NCBI taxonomy): domain Eukaryota; kingdom Metazoa; phylum Chordata; class Mammalia; order Primates; family Pitheciidae; genus Plecturocebus; species Plecturocebus donacophilus. Next base: position 8,974 of record PVKP010028559.1, read on the forward strand.
GCTGGAGTGCAATGGCACTATCTCAGCTCACTGCAACTTCTACCTCCCAGGTTCAAGTGATTCTCCTGACTTAGCCTCCTCAGTAGCTGGGATTACAGGTCTGCACCACCACACCCAGCTATTTTTTGTATTTTTAGTAGAAACTGGGTTTCACCATGTTGGACAGGCTCATCTCGAACTCCTGACCTCAGGTAATCTGCCCACCTCAGCCTCCCAAAGTGTTGGGATTACAGGCGTGAGCCACCGGGCCCAGCTACTTATTTATTTTTGAGATGAAGGTCTCACTATGTTGCGCAGGCTAGTCTAGAACTCCTGGGCTCAAGAGATCCTCCCAGCTTCACCCACTGAGTAGCTAGGATTATAAGCATTTGCCTGGATTTAGTTCTGCCTCTCATCTCCTGTTTCTTCATTTTCACATCTGTAAAGTGGGGATATGAAAATTCCCAAGCCCGGCCGAAGTGAAGGTAGATGAGGTCTATATAATAACAGAAAAGGAGAGTTGGAAAAGACCCCAGCAGGCATGTGGCCCAGCCTTCCATCTGACACATGTATGATCTAGCCCAGTGCCTTGCCATTCTCCTGGGGACCTGAGTGTTAGAAATAATTGGAAATCATGTCTCAGCCATGCGGCCTCCCCTTTCCCTAAGCCATCAATGCCCCCTGAGCTTCCTCACTCTCCCCTCATCCAGTATCCCCTGGCCAGTGGTCTCCCCAGGGCTACTGGAATCCTACAGCTGCTTGAAAGCCTATTCAAATTGTTTCACATGCATATATCTTTCCCTGTCTGCCCTCACTTCTTGCTTCCCACCGAAAAACCTTGAACCAAAACAAAAAAACCCTACCCATTCACACTTCTTCCGAGAACATACTTGATGCATCATAGAGGTTTGGCTGTCCACTGTGTGCTGTGTGTACTCCTTATACCCTCCTACATCTGTGAGTCTGTCAAGAACTGTGAGAACTGTGTCTGGAACAGTGGTCCTGCTGATGGTGCCAGCTTCCTGAACAGTTCATGTTCAGAAAGGCAGGTGGCGAGGGCACCAGTGATGGGGGCATAGGGAGTGGGGAGGCAGGATTGGAAAAGAGATGGAAATTGATGGATTCAAAGATGGGTGGATGGACAGATGGCAGCAGATGTTGGGTGGATGGGGGCAGATGTTGGATGAATGGATGGGTAGATAGATGGGTGAGTGAACAGATGATGAGTAGGCAGGTAGATGGATGGATGAGTGCATAGGTAGGTAGATGGATGGGAGAACCTGGGTACTGGTCCTCATCCTGATTTTGCCATTAACTTGCTATGTGATCTTGGGCCAGTCGCTCCCCCTTCTGTATTTTCATTTGTAACATGAAAGGATTGGATTTAATAATCTCCATGACTTCTCCCAGATTTGATTGGACAGCTGATGATAATTGAAAGTGTTTAGGGGATGCTAATGATGTAAAGCCCCAAAACAGTGAAGGGGAGAAGTTCAGTGACCCCCGTGAAAGCACACAGCCAATCAGTGGACCAGGACCACAGGGCTCAGCCTGTGTCTGTGCCTTGGATTTGCGTCTGCCCCCACCCTCCCACTATGTCTCCTGCCTTGGCGCCCACAATCTGGGTTATGATTCCAGTGGCTTCTGGGCCAGAAGAAGGGTTCTAAGGTAAGGGAAGGGCCAACAAGCCTGGAGCAGGTAGCCTTCCGCATCTCCCCTGCCTCAGCTAGTTTTAATCTCTCACTCAGGCTCTTTTTCTCTCTCTCTCTATCCTCTTGTCCTCTCCAGCTCTCTTGAGTCATGGCTTCTTCAAAGCTCCGAGAACCCGTGGACGAGGTTTTTGGTAAGTTCTGTGTGGTTCTATCTCTAGTCAATAGACACAGCCATAGAGTACTTCCTTCCTGGGCCACTAGGCATTGAAGGGGAGAAGGGGGTTCTTGGCGGTGTGTGTGTGTGTGTGTATTGTGGCCTGACCCTTTGCCACCACTGTCTTAGTGGACGCACCAGTTATAACAATAAAGGTCCTCATTTATTAAGTGCTTATGCCAGATACTAGGTTAAGCACCTCCATCTCCCATGCACTGTATTAGTTAACCCTTACAATAATGCTTGGAAATCAGCCCAGTTTACAGACCAGGAGTGCAGGGTACAGAGGGCTGAAGTGACTTGCTTTCAAGATCACATAGCAAGTTAGTGGCAGGGCTGGGACTAGAACCCCATACTGCCTGACTTCCTGTTGTTAGTCACGATCCTGTACACCTACCTGTACATTCCAGCCCAGATGACACACATTACCTCCAAGTCACATAAATAAGTGCAAGGGATCTCACCATGCTTGGTTGTGTGCTAAAATCAAATGCCTAACACACATAGCCTCTGTACCCCGGGGCTGGCCCCCTCACGCTGGCCTGCACGCCCACGTCCTCAGTACACACTGGGGTGCGTGCCCACGCCACAGAACCATCATTTACCCCCTGCAGTCTTCTGTTGTGTGGATTGGAGAAAGAGACCACCCCAGCTGGGCAGCGTTCCCAGCATGCACTGGGGCGGAAAGCCGGTTTCCCAGCGGGATTCCGGTGGAGGAGTCAGGAGGAGTCGGTGAGCAAAGGAACTTGGAGGAATGAGGGAGAGGGGGAGAGCTGCCTGCGCCTTGAGGGGCTCCTATGCCAGAGGGCCCCCAGTTTCTCCTCTCCTGCCTGCTTTCTCCCCATCTCTCCCTTCCTCCCTCTCTCCCCGGGCCATGCCAGGAACTGCGGCTTCCGGTCCCAGTCTCCTCTGCTCCCCTAGCCTTGAACTGCCCCAGGGCCACAGTCTCTGAGTCTGTCTCTACACAGGCCTGACGGAGATGAGCTCTCCCTCCCCTGGGTTTTCTGCCCCTACTCCCCCACCTCCCTACCCTGGCCTCCACACCCAACTCCTGCCTGTTTTCCTCACTGCAGAGGTAGCTGGGTCCTCCCAGCTTCCTGTTGTGAAAGGCCATTAAATATTTATGAATTCCCCCTGCCCAGGGCTGGGAGGAGGAGGAAGAGGGAGAGAGATGGGGGAGGAGCTAGGGAAGGAGGGCAGGAGCAGAGAAAGGAAGAGATAGAAGGTGGAGGAAGAGCTTCACAGAGCAGAGGACCCAGGACAGGCTGGTCGCACCTTGCCTGAAAACCACCAAGCCCCTTAGGCGTCCCCTTGCTCCCCAGCCCCTCCAAGGTAAGATGGCCATGGTGCCGACGTGGCCCAGAGTCTGGAGCAAGGAGCCCTTCTTCCTGTTTTGAGTTGGTTGGGCACCAGCTAGGTGCCTGAGCACTGGCCTGGGAGCCAGTCTCCGTAACTCCCTCAGCACCCTCGGCCAAACGTGTCCTCCTGTCCTCCGTGAGCCTCAGTTTCCCATCCATACAATGAGGTTGGACTCAAAATTCCTTCCTATTTCTGCTTCAGAGGGGATGTAGCATGCTTAATGCTTACCAACAGAGCTAGACCACCTGTCTGTAACCCTGGACGGTTCCTCACCAGCTTTATGCTGTGGGGCAAAAGAAGGCTGCCCTGGGGATTCCTGGAGCCCCTTCCTTGTAGGGCTGTGGGGAGGCTCAAATGAGCTAGTAATTGTGAAGCACTTAGAACAGTGCCTAGCACAGTAAGAGCTCAATAAGGATTAGCTCTTACTTTTCTGTCATTCGACCTTCAATCCTCGCTGCTTCCAGACAGTGCCAGGAGATTCTATGCCAGGGGGCTAGGAACAGAGGGCACCCTCCCCCAGCTCAGCCCCAGGGGCTGGAAACACCAGCAGGCTGACCCCTGTGTCCACCCTCCCCCTTCAACCAGTCCCTTCCTGTCCCCTTGCAGCTTGTGCTGGTTCCTTGCTGCTCCCCAGACATTCCAAGTCCAAGGCTGTGCCAGTCCCTCTCCTTAGAAAACTCTTTCTTGTTCTTTGTACGACCTCAACTCTTTATGGCTTCCCGGACCTCAGCCTGACTACTACATTTAAAGTAGTAGCCTCCCAGTATCCCCCATCTTTTCATCCATTTGACAAATATTTATTTATTTATTTATTTATTTATTTATTTTTGAGATGGAATTTTGCTCTTCTTGCCCAGGCTGGAGTGCAATGGCACGATCTTGGCTCACTGCAACCTCCACCTCCTGGGTTCAAGCAATTCTCCTGCCTCAGCCTCCAGAGTAGCTGGAATTACAGGCATGCACCACCGCAGCCGGCTAATTTTGTATTTTTAGTAGGAGCAGGATTTCACCATGTTAGTCAGGCTGATCTCGAACTCCTGACCTCAGCTGATTCACCTGCCTCTGCCTCCCTAAGTGCTGGGATTACAGGCATGAGCCACTGTGCCCGGCCTCGACAAATATTTATAGAGCTCCTAATATGCATCAGGCTCTGTTCTTGGCTCTGGGGAGACAGCAACGAACCAGCCAGACAAAATCACTGCCTTCGTGGAGCTCGAATTCTTGTGCAGGGGCAAGCAGGGGGACAGATGATCAAAGCACACATAAATAAACAAGGAACAGACTAGATGGTAGGGAGTGCTGGGCAGAGGATTGAAATGTGGGCGTGATGGGATGTGGTCTTGTGCGTGCAGGTGACCTTCACCAGCACCCAAGTGCGTCTGGAGTCCGTCTCTGCCAAAGCATGCACTGCTCCATGGAAGTGTGACTTTGCTTCAACACTCCCTGAGCACCTGCTCCCTGCCAGGCACTGCACCAGGCTCTCATGATATACAGTGGACAGGGAAGGGCTTCACCCTCTGCAGCATGCAGGCCAGCAGGAAGAGACAGTCATTGGCGACCATATCTGGACCGTATCGTGACCATATGGTAGTGGGGTGCGGTTGCCAGAGGGTGATGTGTCAGAGTTGATTAGCCAGACAAAGAAGGGCTGGAGAGAGATGGAGCACAGCGATGGAGGTGGGAATCGAGGTGGAGGCAGGTACACATACAGGCATCAGTATAAGCAATTCAGTTGATCCCACAGGCGCCATCACCAGTGAAAGACTGCTGAGCTTGTACTCAGTCATAGCATTATGGTGAAGCACTGTCTTTGGATTATTTTATTTAATGCTCACAAACCCCCTATAAGGAAGATAGTGCTAGCATATCCCATTTTACACATGGGAAAGCTGACACCTAAAAGGAAGTAACTTGCCCAGAGTCACTTAGCCAGTAAGTGATAGAAGTGGCTTCAGTCTGGGCCATCGGACTCCAGGACCAGTGCTCTTAGCCATAGTCATATAAGAGGAGGACTCTGTAGGGAACATAGGAAGGGTGAGCTGGACCCCTCAGGCCTTGAATAGAGGGCTGAGTAGTATGGACTTTATATTGTTAGCTTTAGGAGTTTTTCTGCGAGAGTGTCCAAAGCAGGAGAGTATGGGACATGGTCAGAAATGTGCTTCAAGCCGGGCACGGTGGCTCACATCTGTAATCCCAGCACTTTGGAAAGCTTAGGTGGGCAGATCACTTGAGGTCAGGAGTTCAAGACCAGCCTGGCTAACGTGGCAAAACCCCATCTCTACTGAAAAACAAAAATTAACTGGGTGTGGTGGTGGCACACAGCTGTAGTCCCAGCTACTCAGGAAGCTGGGGGAAGAGAATTACTTGAGGCTGGGAGGTGGAGGCTGCAGTGAGCTAAGATCATGCCACTCACTCCAGCCTGGGTGACAGCATGATTCTGCCAAAAAAAAAAGAAAGAAAAGAAAGAAGAGAAAGCAAGAAAGCAAGCAAGCAAGCAAGCAAGAAAGAAAATGTGCATCAGAAAGTTTCTTCTAGTCACATGGAAGGCATGAGGCGGAGCCACATCAGAGGCAGAGAGCAAAGGATGGATGGTTTCGTGTTTTGGGGTGGCAGGGAGTGGGAAGAGGGAACAGCTCCCCTCCACTCAGGTGAAGGTCTGAGCTAAGGCAGTTCGGTCCAGAGAGAGAGGAGAGCCCAGCTTCTGTGAGTGTGAGGAGGCCAATCAACAGAACTTTTCTCTTTCATTAAAGAGTGTGCTAAGCACCTACTACTGTGTGCCAGGCACTGTTGTCTGCCTGTGGTAGAGCACTGAACAAAACAGAAACCTGTCTTCATGGAGCTGACATTCTAATGGGTGGAGAGAGACAATAAATGATATAAGCAAAATATATAGTACCCCAGAGAATGATAAATGTTATAGGAAAAAAATAGGAGTGGGGTTTTGTGCAGAGGGTGGGGGGCTATTATAAATTGGGTGGTCAGGGAAGGCCTCCGTGAGAGAAAGCATTTAAGCAAAGACTTGAAGGAAGTGAGGCGAGAACCATGCAGAAATCTGCAGAAAGAGCCTTGCAGAAAAAGGACAGGGGCAGTGTAAAGGCAGGGCAGTGCAAAGACTGCAGTGCAGGCTGGCTTGTGTGAGAACGAGCCAGGTGGCCAGGGTGGCTGCAGTGGAGGGACAGGAGTAGTGCTCAGAGAGGCAAGGGAGCATAGGCTGACTCTGGAAGGCCACTGGGAGAACTTTGGCTCTTAATCTGCGTGAGATGGAAGTCACTGGAGGGTTCTGAGCAAGGCAGTGATACAAACTGACATGTTTGATCGGGATCATTCTGGCTGCTGTGTTGAAAATAGACCGCAGATGGGAAAGGGAGGTGGAAGGAAGACCAGCTAGGAGGCTTTTTGTAATAATCCAGGCCAAGAGATGATGGCAGCTGAGACCAGAGAGGCTGTGAGCTGTTCTCCCTCTCACTCCCCTCCTTTCCCTCCTTTTCTTTCCTCTCCTCTCCTCTCCCTTCCTCTGCTCTCCTCCCTTTCTCTCCATATGTACACATGTATAGGAGTACACATATACAAACACACAAACAATAATTTATTGTGGAAAATCTCAAACATTAAAAATTAGAACAGTGCAGTGTACTCTATCATGCACTCAAGAACTCATCACGCAGCCTCAACAGTGACCCAGTCACGGCCAGTCTAGTTTCGTGTCTATCCCCATCCATGCCCTACCCCTATTGCCCTGGATTATATGGAACCTAGTGCAAAACATCATATCCCTTCACCATAAATATTTCAGTATGTCTAGCTAGCTTTTGAAAGTAGAGCTAACGGGATTGTGAATGAATCCGTTTGTAGGATGGTAGGGGAAGCAGTCAGGAATGACTCCAGGGGTTCAGCCGAGCAACTAGAAGGATGGAGCTGCTGTTCACCAGGACTGGGAGGAGAAGCTCTGGGGTGGGAGAGGTGAGGAGGTTGCAGCGCATGTAGGTTGAAGACCCCTGGTGGACATTCAAAGTGGAAGCGTCACTAGACAGTTGGACACATGAATTACCAACTGGGTCTGGGGCTGAGAGAGAAGGGTAGCTTAGGGCTGTCTGACTTGGGTGACTTGGGTGGACAAGGGGGCTTTTCACTGAGTCAAGGAAGAGAGGAGAAGTTGGTTTGAAGCTACATGATAGGTTCATTTTGATGAGTTGCGCTTGAGATGCCTTGGGGCCTTTGACGTGGTAACTTCCCTGGCAGGTGCCTGAGTGCCCACGCTTGGAATTCAGGGGAGGGGGTCAAGGCTGGAAATAGAAATAAGTAGTAGTTAAGCCAGGAGAGCAACTGGGGTGGCTCAGGGGTTGTCTGAAGGTGGGAAAGAGGAGCAGGCAAGGCAGGGCGGGCATGAGTGATGGAGCAGGGTCCCACCCATGCTGGGTGACATGAAGAAGAAAGGTCTTGACCCATCTTGAAGCCTGGAAAGACCCTTTCTGTTTGGAGACCCCAGTGCCAAGCTCAGGACTGGTACAGCATGAGGGCTTCATCCTGAGGTGCAGCACATGAAAAGTGGCGCTATGGGCAATAAGGATTTTTATGCTTGACGCATTGGGTTTGCCTACTCTTCCTCCATGTCCTCATGCTAGACCTAGCACTGGTCACAGACCCAGGACAGGAGAGAGGTTTCGGGGGCCTATGGGGCTTTCCTTCCTGTCACTGCCACTGGATGCTGGGGGGGCCCTTTGCTCCACTCCAACTGCACGCCCTCTAGATGCTCAGCAGTGCTATCTCTGAGTGAGACCCTGTGCGTGGCATAGCCAGCCAGTGTCCCCAGTAGGGCCAGTCTCTAGAGCCAGACTAGCCAGGCCCAAATCCCCGACCATTGCAAGCTGGCGGCTTTAGTCAAGTGACTTAACCTCTTTGAGTTTTAGTTTGCTCAGCTGTAAAGTGTACATAGGAACTGTCCTAACCCCACTGGGTTGCTTGGCTTGAGAGATGTTGTGTGTACATTGCCTGGTGCGTAATAAGGGCTTCTTAAATGGTAGCCATTATTTCCATTGTCTCTCCAGCCTCATACCCCAGCACTTCTCTCCAGAAAGCTACCCTCCAACTGTCCCAGGAGGTACCACCCGTGCTTCCCTAATTGCTAGCATTGCATAGATCCGTTTTGCCCACCTCATTACTTACAAACTCCTACCCAGACCTTAAAACCCAGCTTTGGTGTTTCCTCCTCCGATGTATCCAGACAGGGCTGCCCGGTCCTATGTGTCTACGTGAGGGTTCATCACACGGTGCTGTATTTAAGTGCTGGCATGTCTGCTTCATCCGCACACCTGCCCACTCCCACCTTAGACAGGGAGACACCCTGTTTTTCATCTGTCTGTACTCCCAGCACTTGGGAACACTGGTTGAATGCCTGGGGTGTGGGGGCAGGTGGCCCCTTGAGGTGGGCCTCTGGGCTTGCGGTCACCTCTCATATGTCTGGTCTCTGCTCCCCTCCCCCGGTTTGCAGACCTGGACTTGGCTGTGCCAGAGACCGCCAGACTGGACAGCAGTTTACACAAGGCCCGGGCCCAGCTGCTGGCCAAGGGCCGGAGACACCGGCCATCCCGCTCCAGGCTTCGGGACAGTGCCAGCTCCGCCGAGGATGGTGAAGGCTCCGATGGGCCTGGAGGCAAGGTTGGGGCAAGTTAGGAACATACACCTACACCCTCGTGCCCCTCTCACTCCACCCTCCCCTGGATAATCTCTCCAAAGTCCTGTTCCAGGGAAACCACACCCCCAGACTTCCGACCTAGTCATGCTAACAAGTGTTAGCTGCAGTTCGCCTCTGTCTCATTTAATCCTTTGTAAATAAGATATTATTAGCCCTATCTTACAGCTGAGGAAACTGAGGCCCTGAGAGGTCCTGTAGCTAAGTCACAGTAAGTGGAGGAGGGAGAATTCAACCCCAGCCTGTGTGACTCAGAGTTCCTCTTTCCCACCTCTCCCTGTCCAGCCACCCCGCTGCCTAAGGCTTGAGGAAACCCTCCCTCTAGGCCCCGGAAGGACCCTCGGGGGCCCTCAGTTTCTGGGGTGAAGGTCTCCTAGCTCCTTTGGGAAGGGAGGAGGGTTCTCGGGTGAGCGGCTGCCCTCTCCTGCAGGTGACCGACAGCTGCGGGAGCCCCCTGCACCGGCTGCGCTCGCCTTTGCACGCAGGCCCGGGGTCCCCGGCGGGGGGCTCTTTCTGCCTGGATCCTCCCGGGCTGCGGCGCAGCCAGGACGAGGACGAGCCGCCGCCCTCGCCACTCACGCGCTACCGGCCCCTGCACAACGCTGCCTCGCACGAGGGCCTGGGCGCCGCCTCCTGCTCGCCGCCGCGCTCCGCGCCCTCCTCCGACAGCTCCCCCAGCTTCGTGCGCCGCCACCCGCGCGCAGAGCCGCACAGCGAAGGTGAGTTGCGGCCGGCGCCGCACCCTCTGCTGGTCGCTCCCAGGCGCAGCGGCCCTCCGAGTCCCAGCGCGCAACCCGGTAGAGCCCCTGGTCAGGGTGGCTGGCGGAGGTGGAGAGTAAATGCCGCGGCTCAGCCATTCTTTACCCAGTGCCTACTAAGTGCCAGACCCTGCGGGCTCTGAGACACCCAAGTGAGCAAACATATGCAGTCTTTATCATCACAGTTTAGGGGAGAAACCAGCAAATCAGGCCTGGTTCTGCAGCTCATGCCTATAATCCCAGCACCTTGGGAGGCCGAGGTGAGAGGATCGCTTGCCCCAGGAGTTTGAGAGCAGCTTGGGCAACATGGCAAGACCCTGTCTCCAGAAAAAAAAATAAAAATTAACCCCACGTGGTGTGCACCTGTAGAACCAGCTACACCAGAGGCTGAGGTGGGAGGATAGCTTGAACCCAGGAGTTCTGAGCTCCAGTGAGCTATGATCACTCCCTGCCTCAGAAACAAAACAAAACCCCAATCAAATCATCCTTTAACTGAATGTGTAGTTACAGACTGTAATGAGTGCTATTTGGGAAGTGTGTGGCTGCGTGTCGGGAGGGCATACACCAGGATGCCTGGCCTGGCTGGGAACATCCTGGAAATGACACTTGAACCAAGATTGGAAGGCTGGTTAGAAGTTGGTTAGGATCAAATGGAGTAAATAGCAGTGGTCCCCACCTTTTTGGAACATTTTATAGTTTGTAAAAGACTGTCGTAAGCATCCCATTAGGTCCCATGAAATAGGCAGATGTTATTATCCCGTATTTAAAATGGAGGAAGCCCAGAGAGGTAAAGTGTCCTGTCCTAGAACACTCTCTAATGAAGGGCACCAAAGCCACGCTGCCTGATTCTAAGTCAAGAGAATTTCCACCACCCCACACTGGCAGCCGGAGGAGGCAGGCAGCCCACCAAACAGGTGATTTCCTTCCTTCTCTCCCTGGAAAGATGACAGCCGTGATGCCAGTCCTCCAGAGCCCGCCAGCCCCACCATCGGCCTGGATAAGAAGACCCGGCGAAAGTTCCTGGACCTGGGGTGAGTGGAGGCGGGGCTAGATCGCAGGGCTTGGAGCTGCTGTGTTAAGGGGTGGCACAGTGGGCAGCCCTGCCCCACTCCTTGCTGCCTCCCCACAGAGTCACCCTGCGCCGAGCATCCACGGGCAAGAGCCGGAAGGAGAAAGGCAGCAACCGCTTGTCCATGGGCAGCAGGTGAGAGGTGCCCACGGTGGCCTACCCACAGCTCCCATCCCTGGCTCCCCATGTGCGCCAGTCCTCCCCTCTGTACCCACACCCATGCTGGACACTCTCTCTGCAGGGAATCAGTGGAGGGCTCCGGCAGGTCAGGGAGCTCGCCGTTCCTGCCTTTTTCCTGGTTCACAGACAGTGGCAAAGGGTCAGCATCCTCGGGTAGCACCACCTCCCCCGCCTGCTCCCCTAAACACGAGGGCTTCAGCCCTAAGAAGTCAGCTTCCCAGGTAAGGCCATGCCATTCTTGTCCCCAAACTGCCCCCTAGTCTCAAGTGACATGAGGGCATACTTCACCCTGGCTCAGGCTGGGATTCAGACATTCCTGGAATCGATTTATCCATCCATGGAGCCACGCAGTGATCCATTACTTCCTGCATTCTCTGAATTCGTTCATTCGCTCATCCACTCCTTCATATTCTGAGTAGTTCATTCCTTGATGCAGTCACTGCTTCATGCATTCAACAAATCACTGAACACATGATTCCCTACTGTTCACTCAGCCGGAGACCTCCTTCATTCCTGCTAACTCTTCTGCCTGGCTCAGCTCTAAGCCCACTCCTGTGTGAGGAGCTGGGCCACCTGCTTGGTAGGGTGAGGCTTGGGTGATATAGAGACGAACAGGACCCCAACCTAGTGCTCTGAAAGCTTACAACCCTGTGTGACGCGAGACCAAGTAAGAGAAGCAATGATGAGCATCTGTGTACGTTCAGAGAGCCCTCTGCAGTTTACAAAGCCCCAAACACATTCGGTTTTACTCACAGAGGCTCAGTGAAGTAGGGAGGAAAGGCATACTCATCAACATTGTACAGATGAACAAAGTACAGCCCAGAGAGAAGGGGCTTGTCCACAGACTGGCACAGATTTAGGTGCCAAGCTCTACGACCCCCAGCCCAGTGCTTGTTCTGTGGTTCTGTTTCTTACATGCAGCTGGGCAGAGGAGAAAATCAGAAGCTGGGAATTCGGGAAAGAAAAAGAATCCCTTTGGACCTGGAACTTCCTTCTTTCCTCCCTCCCTTTCTTCCTTACCTTATGCTGGGCACTGGGGACACCATGGTGAACAAGATACACCCCAGGGCCTCCTAGAACTCACAGTCCATTGAGGATAAAGACCTCTAATCAAGCACTTATTAGCTGGGGTGCTAGAGGCCAGGCAGGAGGCACACAGCAGAGATGCCTGACCCAACCTGGGGGAATCCTGGTGGGCTGCCTGTAGGAAGTGACACCTTGCCTGAGACCTCTTCCATTCCTACTAACCTGGCTTGGTTCAAGCCCCATGTCCTCCAGATGGCTGCTTGCCTTCCCAGAGGCTTCAGGTTCTGATGCCTGACATGAGTTACCATGTCCTGTGCGCAGGCCCAGCTCCTGGCTCATGCACACGGGGCACTGAGCAACTCCTGGTTCCTAGTCCAGGACTTCAGCTCCACCCAGATAGGTATGGTGGGTTGGAGGTGAACTCTGTCCTCAGTGGCATGCACTCACTTCTGTCTAGGAATCCACCCTGAGTGATGATTCCACGCCCCCCAGCAGCAGCCCCAAGATCCCGAGTGGGCCCCGGCAGGAGGCCAAATGTTCTTACCCCTACCACACGCTGTCTCAGTCTTCGGATGAGGTGAGCAAGGCTGGCCCAGGGCGCCCATGGAGTCCTGACCTCTGACTCTGCAAAGTGCTCAGGTCACAGGCCAAGCCTCCCCATCACTCCTTGGTCTCTGCCCAGTTCCTGGATGAGCCCCTCCCCCCCGTCCACCATTGGACCAGCCAGCAGGTGGGCCAGTGGCTGCAAAGCCTCAACCTGGAGCAGTATGCCACCGAGTTTGCTGCCCGGCAGGTAGACGGGCCGCAGCTACTGCAGCTGGACGGAAGCAAACTGAAGGTGGGTCAGAGCGGAAGGGCCAGGACCCAGCCCAGTTAGTTACTTGAGGGGATGTTCAAGGATTGGAAGCCCCTCGTCCTGACCTTTGACCCTCAGCCCAGCCTCCTGGGCTGACCTTTTCACTCCATCTGTGGTCACTACCTTGACCTCTGACCTCTAGGCAAGGTCCTTGGTCTAACCTTTGTGTTGTAGTTTGACTTGAAACTCAAGCCCATGACTTGAGTGTGACCTTCAAGCTCCAGCTCTGGTCTCCAGGCTGACCTTGCCCTCTAGGATGACCTTTGATGCACATGAGTTTCCTGGTATCATGGGAAGCCATGTATCTCCCCCTGGTCAGCTTGGTCTGATTCTGTCTCAGAGGCTAGTGGTAGGGATAGGCAGGGGGAGGAAGCAGGGAGGGGGTGGGTGGCTTCTGACCTCTATGCTGGGAGGTTCCTGGCCTGACTCCTGCTCTCTGTTGAGTTGCTTGGGGCAAGGATGGTGAGAAAAGCCCGCAGGAAGTCTCTGGAAGTGAGGAGGGTCTTTGGCCACTGACTAGCTGTGTGACCTTGGGCAAGTGACTTTCCATCTCTGGGCCTCAGGAGGTTAGGCAGGGCCAGGCCAAGGCTGAAATCCTGAGTGGAGGAATGGTCGGGGGAGGGCAAAGCACCTGATACCCTCAACCCTCATCTCTCCCAACCACACTCATTCCAAGTTCTTGCTCTGGGGGTTCTGATCTTCGGGCAGGTCACGGTGTGGGAGGAGGAGGCTTCACTTCAGGGAGGATTCAGAGCTCCACAGAGTATACCTGGGTCAAAAGGAGCCTGGGCATGGGGCCAGGACCGGGATGGTTCCGGGACTCTCTCCCTCACCCCGGATTCCTCCCCAGAGCCTGGGGCTCAGCAACTCGCATGACCGGGCCCTGGTGAAGCGGAAGTTGAAGGAGCTGGCAGCAGCTGCTGAGAAGGAGCGCAAGGCCCAGGAGAAGGCTGCGCGGCAGCGGGAGAAGCTCCGGCGCAGAGAGCAGGAGGCCAAGAAGAGCTAGGGGAGCGTGCACAGGTGCCGGTGCCCAGCAGGGGCGGCCGCTGGCTCGGTGGGCACAGGCCTTACCAGGGAGGCTGGGCCTGGGCGCCGCGCTTGGGCTAGCCTAGTCCCACACTCTCGGGGGGACACACCCTCTCTCACCTTGTCACTTGGTCTGGACCCAGAGCCCCCAGAAAGGGAGACCCCAGGGAGAGGGTCTAGGAATAAATCCCATTTTGAGGACTTGTTTGGCACAGAGTTCCTGGGGGAGGAGCAGATGAAGGGGAGAGGGCAGAGAGGCCAAGGCTGGGTCAAGTCTGGGAGCCTGGGCCAGGCTGTCCCACTGCCCTCAGGCCATCGTGGGGCAGGGGTGGAGGGGAGCTAGGAGGCCAGCCTGTCTGCTTGCCTGCCAGAGGCCCTGAGACGATGGCCGGGCCCCAAGGCCCAGAGCTAGGCTGGGCATTTTGGCAGGAGCAGGAATTGGGGCTGTTCCTCTCCACTCTCCCAGGCAGCTGTGTGGTGGGAGAGCTCGGTCCTGCTCCCCAGAGAGGCCAGTGGGCGCTGCAGCAAGTCACACTCAGGGTAGATTCTCAGCCAAACTCCAACAGGAGAGCAGAGAAAGCGGCCTGAAATCAGTGCAGTCTTTGCCAGGACTTGAGAAGGGAGGATGCACACCCCCTTCTCCCTCTCCCCTCCTCTGTCCTGTGGGTCCCAGGGGGTGAGATGATATCCACACAGGTCTGCCTCTCGGGGTCCACCCAAGACCCGGTCTTTGACCCATTCTCCAAGCCAGGACCCCCTTCGCTTCCTGCTGCTTCCTCAGAGGGCACCTGAGCCCTCTTTGGGAGCTGAGCAAACAGGAGCTGATGGGGACAGAGGATACCACTCCCACTAGCCAAGGCCTAGGAGCTGCTGACCTGGTCAACCCTCACCCCAGCCAGGCAGAGAGGCAAAACCTTGGGGTCCCTGGCAGTGGCCAGATTGGAAAGATTCATCAGTCCTCCCCTATCTGCCCCCGGCATGGTCAGGGAATCAGCGGGCTCAGAACCAGCAGGCGGTGCAAGCTCTGCTTCGCTGGGCCACACTAAGGGCTTGGGCTAGCTCCCTGGATGGGGGTGGAGTCTACCAGCAGCCTGGGGACAGCATGTGTCCTTTTCAGGAAATGTCCTTGGAGGAAGTGTCCATGTATGGCGCTGGTCAGCAGCTAGCCCTGCTTCCAGGACACTGGTCAGAGTTACTGATGGGGCCAGGGGGCTCCTGGTTAGAACCCCCTCCAGCTCCTCCCATCTGCCCGGAGCAGCAGATGGCACCAATGCATGCTGGTTCCCTCATTCCTGCCAGGGGCCGAGGCCGACGGCCAGCGCTCTGTACCTGGGACTTGGCCCTTATCCCCGCTCTGCGATCTGTGCTGGGAGAGGGGCTTCAGAGGGTAACAGATATGAGGACACTGGCACCATCTGGGCCTGGTGGCAGGGCCATGGGAGGTTGGGAGGCACCCACATCCTTAAAGCCATCAGTAGCTATAGTGGGTGCCCACCTGCATGTGAAGGGGAGGCAGTTCTCAATTTATTTCAATAAATACTTACAATGTGCCGGTGACGGAATTTCTGTCTGCTCCGGTTGTTGGGTTGGCCTGACTGTGCTAGGCCCTGAGTGTGGTGAGACAACAGGTCTGTCACCAGGTGCTGGACCATCCGGCGTTCTGAACGGATGGCTTGACCAATGTTTTCCTCACGGTCCTGAGCTGGGCCAGACATCCCGAGTGCATTGTATGGTGGTCACAGGGCACTGCAATGCGTGTGTGTGTGCGCGCACATGTGGGGCCCTCTCCCCCAGGGACGCAGCCAGGCCAGTCTCAGTCAGTTTCCTCTTTACTGGGGGTGTGGGTGTCACTGCCACAGCCACTGGGAGGGACACAACACACAGCTTTAACCCCCGTGTGCTAAGGGGAAGGGTGGGGGCATTCAGGGTTATAAAACTAGCTATATACAGAGGTCCTAGGGAGAAAGCCACCCTGAGCACACATGTCTGGGCACAGTGGGGGCTGGGGCTCAGGCAGGACGGACTGGGCTTGCGAAGGATGGGTGGGCAGGAGCATGTGAGGACATGCTGGGAGGGCTCGGGTGGTGGCACAAACATTGCCAAGGCCGCTGCAGGGTCTTGAGCAGCTTGGCTGGGTGGCAACCTCGGTTTAACAAGGTTCCTCCACTTTAGGGGTGGACCCTGTTAAAACCACCCCTCCTCTACCAACCTTGACCTTAAAGCCCCAAGTGGAGGGAGAGGCTGCAGGACCAGCCTCATTCCCCACTCATGGGTACAACCCCTTTCTCCACTCAGTCTCCAGGTCTGGAAGGCACCCTGCCTCTTCCTAATACTTCAATAGGCCAAGGCCACAGTGCTTTTGTGGGCTGAGGGAGTAAGGCCAACAGGGCATCCACTTGGAAGGCCTGGGCTGTGGAGGGTGTGGACCCCTGGCAGAAAAGTGACAGCCCTGACCTCAGACAGGAGGACTGCCACGGGAAAATGTCTCTGGGATACCCCATCAGGGTGGAGACATTCCCAACCCTCAGGCATCACCCACAGAGATGGGGAGGCCACCGAGGGGTCTCCACGGAGATGGACTGGCACTTAAGGACCATCACAGATATCACCACAGTGACTTCCATAGAGACAGAGCCTGGTCATCAGGGAGGACCCACCCCCTGCTCCCCCAGGAAGATGGGGAGGGGCGCCGCGGTGGCTGGTCCGTCCTCTCAGGCACAGATGCACGTGGCCCTTAGCTGACGCGGTACGTGGACGTGTTCTTGGGCTCTGTGCTGGGCACACACCAGTCACCAGCCTCCTGGATGGTCTGATAGTGGCGCCAGGCTGACTTGTTGTAGACGGGCAGACGTTCCACCGAGTCCGTGGACAAGGCCTGGGGAGTGCCAGGGTCAGCCCCCTTCCCAGCAGACCACCCTCCCCTCCCAGCTCAGCAGCAGCCCAGTTGCCAGACCTGGGGACCTGGAAAGATCCATGAAAGGTGGTCCCTCCTGTGTCCCACCCCTGCCCATTCCAGAGAGCAGCTCCCTCAAAGGGAGGGAGAGGGAGGGAGAGGGTGAGGAGGCTGGGCTGTGTGACCCTGAGCAAGTCACCGACTCTGGGCCTCAGTCTTCTCCTCTGAGCTGAATGACAAGACCTAGGGTGTCCCCTTCCTTCTGTATCTAACAAGTTAAGGATCCCCAGCACAGGGGTCTTAATCATGGACCACAGACTTCCCTAAAGCTGTGTGTGCCTGGGGGTTGAGGGTTCTTCGGGTTGAGGGACTGTAGCTTTGCTTGGATTCCCAGGGTCTGTGGCTGGGGAAGGACTGGAAGGATGGGAAGGAAAGCTCACAGCCGGCCAAGCCCACCCAGTTCCCATCAGCAAACCTCTTCTCCAGCTGGGCTCTGCAGGCTGGGCCCTCACCTTGAGATAGATGACAGCGTCGGTCCCAAAGCCTTCCATGGAGAAGAGCTGCAGGTCTCCCTGGAAATACTTGGCGTAGAGGCGGGAAATGGGGAGCCCGTAGCCAAAGCCAGCCTGCAGTAGGGCAGGAAGGCAGAGAGGATGAGGAGGCTGGCAGGGGCCTCCTGGAGCTGCAGGGACCGACGCAGGGAGGGAAGGGTGTGGAGCTGGGGTCACACGGTGGTGGGGGGAGGGAGTCCCAGAGCTGGAGAAGGGAGGCGACATGCAGGAGGGAACACTGAGGCAAGAAATGGGTGTGGGATGAATGAGGGAATCTTGAATGCAGGAAAGAGGCTTGGGCAGGGAGAGGAGTTCCACTCTGGGGCCACGAGGTTGGGGCAGGCCCCATGGCTCCTTAGAGTCTCAAGTTCTCTCGCAGGGGGTGCTGGCAAGTTGGACAACACCAAGAGAAGGTAGAAATTGGGGGTTGGGGCCACAGGGGAGAGGGGAGGGCGGGGAAAGGTGACAGAGAGACATCCGACAGGTGAGATGTGTACAGACGGGAGGCGCGGGCCCCAGACTCAAGACAGGTGACTGTCACAGATGGCCACACAGGGGCTGAGTGAGCCTGGAGATAAGGAAATGAGTGAGGAGGAGAGAGGCCTCTCAGGAGGTGGGAGGGGTTGGGGTACAGCCATCTCACCAACGGGGTCCCCCCCGTGCCAGGCTGGGGGGTGGGTGCTGTGGAGTACATGTAGCTGAAGAGTCGCTCGATCTTCCTCAAGGGAACACCCCCACCTCGGTCACTCATCTGGGAGAGATGGGGCATGTCAGAGATTCTCTACAGCTCAGTTTCCCCACCCCGCCAAATACCCCTGAACTTCTCATGGTTTTGCCCGCCCCCAGGATCTGCCTGCCATGTAGGAGAGAAGGAGAGCCTGTCTCTTGGCAGGAGGGAAGCCCCCAGTACTGCTGCCCGGTCCCCAAGGTCAAGGGTCACATACCTTGATGGACAGATCTTCCTCACCCAAGGCCACCATGACCTTGATGGGTGGGAGAACAAGGCTGGACTCATGGCTTTCCACAGTCGCCCGCATAGCATTCTGCAGAGGGGCAGAGGTAAGAGACGCATGGGAGGAGCCAGCCACACCCGCACTCCCGGCAAAGCGCGGCTCCCAGCCTCCTCACCTTGAAGAGCTCGAAGAGCATGTGGTAGAGGTGGGAGGGGACGTAGACCATGTGAATTGGCTGTTTGGAGTTGGCGGCTGCAGGGAAAGTCAAGACCGAGGGTCAGGAAACTGTCAGGAGGTCACCACTCAACCACCTTACCCAAAGGAGGCACTCCCTCCCCCAGAGTTCTGAGTTCATGGCTGTCCAGTGAGAGACTAAATCCCCAGGCCTCCCTTGAGCTGGGGTAGTTGGTGACTCATGGAAGTGATGCGTTTAACTCTTTTTTTTTGAGATGGAGTTTCACTCTTTTTGCCCAGGCTGGAGTGCAATGGTGTGATCTCAGCTCACCGCAACCTCCGCCTCTGAGGTTCAAGCGCTTCTGCCTCAGCCTTTGGAGTAGCTGGGATTACAGGCACCCGCCATCATGCCCAGCTAATTTTGGGCCCTGCTTTCCATACCCTTGTTCTCTTCCTTCAGGCTAGAACTGAGACACAGGCAGGGAGCCAGCCCTGACCTCCCCAGCCAGAGGCTGGCAAGAGGGAAACCTCCCTCTTTTTTTTTTTTTTCTTTGAGATGGAGTCTCACTCTGTCGCCCAGGCTGGAGTGCAGTGGCATGATCTCAGCTCACTGTGACCTCTGCCTCCCAGGTTCAAGCAACTCTCCTGCCTCAGCCTCCCAGGTAGCTAGGATGACAGGCACGCACCACCATGCCTGGCTAATTTTTCTGTTTTTATAAGAGACAGGGTTTCACCGAGTTGGCCAGGCTAGTCTTGAACTCCTGACCTCGTGATCCACTGACCTCATGATCCACCCACCTCAGCCTCCAAAAGTGCTGGGATTACATGCATGAGCCACCATGCCCAGCCAGAAACCTCCCTCTTAAGTAAGCCACTGGTACTGGGGTTCTAGGCAAGCAGTCAAGCTGATATGCCCCTCCTCCCTATCCCTGTTGAGTTACCCCATTTTATTTCCTTCCTGTCACTGTCATGATCTGACATGGTCTTGTTTATTTACTTGTTAATTGACTAAAGGCTCCATTCCCCAATCTCCCTAGCACCAAAAATGTAAGCTCCATGAGAACGGGGACTTTCCTGTCTTGCTTACTGTTTCATTCATTCATTCATTCATTCAATTTCCTATTTTTTTGATATGAAGTCTCACTCTGTCACCCAGGCTGGAGTGCAGTGGCATGATCTCATGCAGCCTCAGCTTCCTGGGTTCAAGTGAGTCTCCTGTCTCAGCCTCCCAAGTAGCTGGGATTATAGGCACGTGCCATCATACCCAGCTAATTTTTGTATTTTTAGTAGAGATAGGGTTTCAACATGTTTCCCAGGCTGATCTTGAACTCCTGAACCTCAAGTGATTGGCCTGCCTTGGCCTCCCAAAGTGCTGAGATTACAGGTGTGAGCCACTGTGCCCAGCCCAAATATTTATCAAATGACTTAATAATACAATCATAACTCTGCTTCTCCCGTCTAGAAAACGGTCATCTCCTGACTCCCCATCTCACCTTGCCCTGCCGTGTCCCCAGCCCCCAGACAGACACACACACAGCCCCAGTCACTCACCATTGATCTCCTCGATCTCCAGGTCAGGTGAGGCCATGTAATACTTGTCACACAGGAGCTTAGCCATGTCATAGGCATCTGAGAGAAGATGGGACCATTCAGGGCATGAGTGGCCCACCCAGCAGGCAGTCCTCTTGACAATGACACTGGGCACCACTAGCATTAAACCCATGGCACCCCTCACTGAGGAACAAGTCACCCTCTGGCTAGGTAAACTTGGAGGGGTCCCTGGGGCTCCTCTACAGGCCAGGCACCATGGGAATGGCTCACCTTTGATCACCTCAGAGACGTTGCAGTTGGGGTCAATGCTGCCGATGTGTTTGGGGTGGGCTGGGTTGGTGCTGCCGTCAAAGATGAGGGCTGCAAGCGGGAAGGGAGGGTGCTACTGGCTGGGCGGCAGCCTGCCCCAGCGCTCCCTCTTCCCTGGGGCTCTCCTCCTCTCTCTGCTTCCACCTGGGATGCCTCTGTAGGCTCCAGTCCTAAAGCTGCCTCACTCCCCTGCTCCTCTCTTCCCTGGGCCCTGACCCCTCCACCCCGGCTCAGGCCATTTTTAAACCTTTGCGTTGGACTCTTGCAAGCCTGAAATATACATCTTTTCAGAGGCCTCTCCCCACATTACATCTCCACATTAGATTTATTCCTTTATTTGACTATAACATTATAAGATAACTCTTACCACCTTGCTTTCAAAATTATTTGAGCATGAAGAACTTGTTTAATTTATGACTGGCTACGACTTCTCAACAATCATAGTGAATCTTCCTGGAATAAGAAACTCTAAACGACAAATCGTTTTTGAACGTAATGAGAGTGTTTATGAAAACCAAATTAAACATTTTTTAAAAGATGTGACGCAACTTTACATTTTGCAAACATTAAAAACAAAAACATTTTTGGAATGGAAATGAATGAAAAAGAAACATTTTATTTTTCCATTTTGGAGCCAGTAACTCTGAAGTTACTGGAATAACTATTCAAAGACTCCTTTTGTGAGGTTCTGAATAGCGGCCTAGGTCCCCTCAGCAGCCCGGCCCTGGGGGCCAGCACTACACACCCCCACACTCCCCGCACCCCCCT
>PVKP010028560.1:0-29973 GCA_004027715.1 Plecturocebus donacophilus
AGGGGCCCTGGCTGAATCCGGCTATGTTGTCAGGAGTTCCTGGCAAGTGTGGAAGCAGGTGGGCCCCACAGACATCCCAACCCCAGCCATCCTAGCAGCTGCAGCCAGGATAATGGTCCCAATTTTTGGGGGGAGGTGGGGAAACAGAGTCTCATTCTGTCCCCCAGGCTGGAGTGCAGTGTGTGATCTCAGCTCACTGCAACCTCTGCCTCCCGGGTTCAAGTGATTCTCGTGCCTCAGCCTCCCGAGTAGCTGGGACTACAGGCATGTGCCACCATTCCTGGCTAATTTTTGTATTTTTAGTAGAGATGTGGTTTTGCCATGTTGGCCAGCTGGTCTCGAACTCCTGGCCTCAAGTGATCCACCCACCTTGGCCTCCCAAAGTGCTGGGATTACAGGCATGAGCCACTGTGCCCGGTCAGTTGTCCCCATTTTAACAGATAGGCAAGCTGAGGCCCAGAGAGGAAACCAGGCCACCCTTTCCAGAGGGGTTGCATCGAGGAGCAGAAGCTGCAGCTGGACTCTAGCTCCTTCCCCAGGGTGAGCTGGATGCCTGGGAACCATGGAGGGGCAGGGACCAGTGATTGGCTCCCTCCCAGAGGAGGGAGATCTCAACCCATCAGACAGTCCCATGACTCATCCCCACATCTCACCGGCCCTGACGCTGCGCTGGCCTGGGACTTCCTAGCCCAGCCTTCTTGCTCAGTGGTGTGGAGGACACCAGATCCACCCTTCCCCTTCCCTATGCCCTGGGAGAAATTGTTCTTAATGAAACACACCAGATGGGTGGGGCGACCATGTAATTTATTGGCCAAACCAGAACACTCTGGAGAGCTGTTAACAATTATGTGGGGGTTGTTGGCATTAACCAGGACTGGCCAGGACAAGCAAGGATGTCTGGTCACTCTACTGGACAGTCATTGCCCACCACTGTCAGTCGCTTAGGCATCAGCCACATCCTGGGGGCAGGTATATTTTTGAGAATTCCTCAAGTCATGGGGCACCCCTAGGGGGATTCAAGTCTACATATAGGACATACTTTGAAATGAGACTGCTGAGTTTGCATCCTGGTTCTACCACTTAAGGGCTGTATGAGCTCAGACCCGCCTAATCCCCCTGGCCCTGAGTTTCCTGATCTATAGAACCAACTGACCCCCATAGAACTGTTGGGGGGATAAAATGAGATAACATAGGTAAATGATCCACAATGCTGGCCCAGCATATATGCTCAGTAAATAAGAGGTCATTACTTTTGTATTAGTTTAATAGTATTAATTAACTATGCTGAAAAAGGCAGACCTCCAGCTCTCAGACGTGGGCCTGCCCTGGGGTTACTCACAGTGTTGGAGGAATGAAAGCCAGGTGAAAGGAGTGAGTGCTGGGCCTGAAGGACACACCGAGGGTTGTGGGGTTCAGAGACGTAGGAGAGGCTTGGGTAGGGGCATCAGGGTGGGCTTCCTGGAGGAGGTGGCCCCTGGGCAGGGTTATAGTCATGTCAAGATTAAGGTCATAAGAAACATCTGTTTTTAAAGAGCTTATCCTGCTCCCTTTTCTCAGTATAACTACAAAAATAAAAGTTCACTGAAGTTCAGCTTTTTATCTTCATGATATCTTCAATGGTCTCTTCGAGATGTCAAATATCAAATTCTTTCCCCCTAAAAGTTCATTGAGTTCACACTAAATCTGCTTATTATTTCACCCAGACAAGGAACAGAAACCCTGGAGCTTGCTCAAGCATGAATGGAGGATGGAAGAGGAGGCTTAGGGGCAGGGTGGTGACCAGGGGAACCCTAGAGAGCAGGGCAGCCTGACCTGGGGGTGGACGGAAGGGTCTGAGCCCAGAGCCAGGGCCATTCCTGCCTCCCGGCCTCTTCCATCCGGCTCTGGGCCTGTCCATTTTAGCTCTTCCACTACCTTTCTGTTTTCTGCTGACATAGCTGGACACAGCTGCCTCCACACCCCCTCCCTCCAGACCCTCCTAGCCTCTAGTTCCCAAAGCCAAATCCTGAAGAAGAAAAAGCGCCTTATTGGTTAGCTTGAGTCATGTCTACCGCCTCGACCAATCAGCCTACGACCAGGGGCTGCTGGCAAGGCAGAAACAAACTGCTGGGTGGAGGTTGTTGGACGTCCCCTGTGGACAGGTAGTACTTTGACATGTAGAAAAGGGAGAAGGCTTTTCCAGGAGGAGGGCACAGCATGGGCAGAGGCTCTGCGGTGGGGAATCGGGTGCTTAGTGTGGAGAACACTGAGTGCCTAAGTTCCTATTAGCCTTCCTGTGGCTGCTTGAAGGGCGACTCCCTCAGCCACATCCCTGTCCCTGTCCCTGTCCCTGTAGCTACAGACGTGGCCCAGAGAGGGCAGCCCGGTGAGTCAGCAGCAGAACCCGAACTCAAACCCCTGCTTCCTTTTCCCAGCCCAGGCTTCAGTGTCTAAGGCGTAGGCGGGAGTCGGGGGAGAGGAACGGGGAGAATGAAATCAAGAAGTAACAGGCTTCACAGGAGCGGTAATGACATTTTAACTTGAAAATTGCAGGGAGATTGGGGCTGCGGAGGTGCATGCAAATTTCATGCAGATTAGATGCAAATGAGCCTGCCTGCTCTTGCCTGGCACACCTGGATGTGGCTCAGTGACAAATCCTAACGGGCACTGCAGGGCTGTGTGATTGATTAGCAAGGCCAGCTGGGATGACAACTGCACTCCTCTCCTGGGAGCTGGGGGAGAGGTGAGACTGTTTCTAGGCAGACCTGAATGCCCTCTGATGAGGGAGCCCGAGGCGTGGCTCTATCTAGTTTAAGAATAGCAAATTTAGGGTACATCTACTACTTACATCCCTGCCGGCACCCATGGCAGACATCATTAATCAACCATAGAATTCTTTCTTACTGAGCCGACCAGGTGCTATAGGCAGCCCCTACTAATCGAAAAGATTTGGCATTCATCCATTCATTCATTCATCTGGCAAATTTTGTTAAGTTTCTTCCCTGTGCCAAGCATACACTGAACAGGTAGATTCCATTTCTGCTCTCATGAAACTCACATTTTAGTAGGGGATATAAGCATTAAATGAAATACTGCAAAATGGCATGCTGTAAAGGAGAAGTACCCGGTTTTTAACAAAAGAGGATTTTGACCACTTCAGAGTGGTCAGGAAAGGTTGAACCTCTTGCTAGTATCTCAAGGATAAGGAGGGCTTAGCTAGTTGAAAAGGTTGAGGCCTTGAGATGAGAAAGAGCTTGTAGCAGACACTGTCAGTGCTACACCCAGATACCCTATGATCACTTCCTGTTGCTGTGCTTCCCTCCTCTGACGTGTGTGTGTGTGTGTGTGTGTGTGTGTGTGTGTGTGTGTGTATGTAACAGCTTATATTGAGATATAGCCCACCTACTATGCAATTCACCCATTTAAAGTGTACAATTCAGTGGGTTTTAGTATATTCACAGATGTGTGTAACCATCACCACAGGCAATTTTGGAACATTTTTATCATCTCAAAAAGAAATCCTGTACCCTTGAGGGATCACTGACATATCCTGCCACCTCCCCTATCCCCAGCCCTAAGCCACCATTAATCTACTTTCTCTCTATATAGATTTACCTCTTCTGGACATTTCTATAAATGGTGACATATAATATGTAGTCTTAAAACTTTTTTCATTTAGCATAATGTTCATAAAGTCATCTATATTATATGTATCAGCACTTCTTTCGTTTAAACACTTTTTTTATTGTGGTAAAACATTTACCTTTTTTTTATTTTTAATGAGATGGAGTCTCACTCTGTCACCTGGACTACAGTGCAGTGGCGTGATCTCTGCCTCCCAGATTCAAGCAATTCTCCTGCCTCAGCCTCCCAAGTAGCTGGGATTACAGGCACCTGCCACTATGCCCAGCTAATTTTTTATTTTTATTTTTGTATTTTTAGTAGAGACAGGGTTTCACCATGTTGGCCAGGCTGGTCTCGAACTTCTGACCTTGTGATCCACCTGCCTTGGCCTCCCAAAGTGCTGGTATTACAGTCTTGAGCCATGGCGCCCTGCCATGTTTACCACTTTAATTGTTTTTAAGTGCACAAGTCAGTGACATTCATTACATTTGGAGTGTACACCCATCACCACTGTCTCTTTACAAAACTTTTCATCATTCCAAAGAGAAACTCTCTAGCCATTAGGCAATAACTCCCCATTCCCACCTCCTCTCAGCCACTGGTAACCTCTAATCTACTTTATGTCTCTATCAATTTGCCTATTCTAGATATTTCATATAATGGACTCGTACAATACTGGTCCTTTTGTGTCTGGCATATTTCACCTAGCGTAATCTTTTCAGGGCACATCCGTGTTGTAGTGTGTATCAGAACTTCATTCCTTTTTATGTGGCAGGATAATATTCCATTGCATGTGTTTGTGTGTGTGTGTGTGTGTATATATGTATATATATACTGTGTGTGTTATATATACATTATATGTAACAAAATGTGATTATACAAAACAAATGTGATTATATGTGTATATTTTGTTTATCCACTCATCTGTTAATGGAGACTTGGGTTATTTCCATCTTTGAGCTACTGTGAATAATGCTGCAATAAACATTGGCATACAAGTATCTCTTTGAGTTTCTGTTTTCAAATCTTTTGGGTATTTAACTAGGAATGGAATTGCTAGGTCATTCTATGTTTAACTTTTTGAGAAACTTCCAAACTGTTTTACACAGGAGGTGTACTGTTTTACATTCCCACTAACAATGTATAAGGGTTTTAATATCTTCATGTCCTTACCAATGTTTGTTATTTTCTGCATTTAAAAAATTATAGCCATACTAGTAGCTATGAGATGGTATCTCATTATGACTTTGGTTTGAACTTCCCTAATGACTAGTGATGTATCTTTTCATGTGCTTCTTGGCCATCTACACATCTTGTTTGGAGAAATATCTATCCAAGTTCTTTACCTATTTGTTAATTGGGTTGTATTTTGTTGTTGTTGTTGTTGTGGTTGTAGAAATTCCTTACATATTCTGGATATTAAACTCTTATCAAATATACAATTTGCAAACATTTTCTCCCATTCTATATGTTATCTTTTCACTTTCTTGATAATTTCCTTTGATGTACTAAACATTCTAACTTTGATGAAGTCTAGTTTATCCATTTTTACTTACATTGATTGTACTTTTGGTGTCATATCTAAGTATCTACTGGCAAATCCAAACTCATTAAGATTTACTCCTATGTTTTTCTCTATGAGTTTTATCGTTTTGGCTCTTATATTTAGGTTGTTGATCTATTTTTAGTTAATTTTTATATATGGTGTGAAGCAGGGGACCAACTTTATTCTTTTACATTTGGAAATCCAGTTGTCTCAGCATAATTTGTTGAAAAGACTATTCTTTCTTCATTGAATGGACTTGGGACCCTTTTCAAAAATCAATTGGCCATAGATGTACAGGATTATTTTGGGTTTCAAAATTCTATTCCTTTGTCCATACATTTATCCTTATGGTAGTATCACACTGTTTTGATTACTATACCTTTGCAATAAGTTTTGAAATGGAAAACTCTGAGTCTTCCAACTTTGGCCTTCTTTTCCAAGCCGTTTTGGCCATTTGGACCCTATTGCAATCTGTTTTAAATTTGACAATTGGCTTATTTCTGGACGAAAAAATAGTTGGAATTTTGATAGGATTACATTGAACCCATATATTGCTTTGGTGGTATTGACAGCTTAACAATCCTATCCATGAATATAGTATGTCTTTCCATTTATTTAAGTCTTCTTTAATCTCTTTCAGTAATGTTTTGTAGGTTTCAGTGTATAAATCTTTCATCTCCTTGGTTAAATTTATCACTGTATATTTTATTCTTTTAGTGCTGTTGTAAATGAAATTGCTTTTTTAATTTCCCTTTTGAATTATTTTTGTTGCTGGTATATAAAAACACAGCTGATTTTTGTGTGTTGATCTTGTAACCTGCAATTTTGCTGAATTTATTAGCTGTAGTAGCTTTCATGTGGATTCTTCAGGATTTTTGAGATATAAAATAATGAGATATGATCTTTTAAATATATAAATAGTTTTACTTCTGCTTTTCCATTTGGATACATGTTTTCTTCTTTTTCTTGTCTAATCGTGCTGTCTAGAACTTACAGTAAAATACTGAATAGCAGTACTGCAAGTGGGCATTCTTGTCTTGCCCCTAACTTCAGAGATAAAGCTTTCAGTCTTTCACCACTGAGTTTGATGTTGGTTGTGGGTTTTTCATAAATGCCTTTTATCATGTTGAGTAAGTACACTTTTATTCCTATTTTTCTGAGTGTTTCTTTTATCATAAAAAAGTATTGGATTTTGTTAAATGTCCTTTCTGCATCAATTGAGATGGTCATGTGGTTTATTTTCCTTCATTCAATTATTTTGGCGTATTACATTGATTGATTTTCTTTTATGTTTAGCTATCTTTGCACTTCTAGAATAAATCCCACTTGGTCATGCTGTATAATCCTTTTAAGATGCTGTCATGTTTGGTTTGCTAGCATTTTGTTGAGGATTTTTGCATTTATATTCATAAGGTATATTTATAAGGTTAGTAATTTTCTTTGTGATGTCTGTATTTGGCTTTGATATAAGGATAAAAGTGGCTTCATAGAATAAGTGAGGAAGTAACTTCATTCCTTTTTAATGGCTAAATAATATTCCATTATGTGTATATACCATATTTTAAAAATCCATTCAATAGCTGATCAACATTTGAGTTGCTTCTCCCTTTTGACTATCAGGAATAATTCTCAATAAGCATTCATGTATAAATTTTTTGTGTGGATATGTTTCCATTTCTTCTGGGTATATACCTAGGAATGGAATTGTTTGGTCATATGATAACTTGATGTTTAACAGTTTGAGGAACTGGCAAATTGCTTGCCAAAATAGTTGCACCATTTTACATTGCCACCAGCAGTGTATGAGAGTTCTGATTTCTCCACGTCTTCACCAACACTTGTTATATGTCTTTTTATCATAGCCATCTTTGTGGATGTGAAACAATGTCTCCTTGAGGTTTTGATTTGCATTTCCCTGATGGCCAGTCATGCTGAACATCTTGTCATGTGCTTATCGACCAACTGTACATCTTCTTTGGAGAAAAGCCTATTCAGATCCTTTGTTCATTTTAAAGTTTATTATTAGTAGTGTTATTATTTAGTTGTGAGAGCTTTTTATATATTATTGACACAGAATATTATCTTTTATGGGCCCATGCTTGCAACTCTCTTCCAAGGTCTGCCCTGGAGCTACCACACCCTGCTTTGTGCCACACGATTCTACAGAAAGCCTGAAGCGCCTTGGAGGTGTAAAGTATCCTCTAGAGTTCCCCCAGGCAGTCGAGCAGAGGCTGGGACTTGGTCTGAAATTGCACCTTGGCTTCCCTCCCTTCCCTATTCTGCTTCCCTTCCTGGTTTCTTTTGTGATCGCCTCTTCAATGAATCACCTGTACCTGAATCCTCACCACTGGGTCCACTTCTGGGAAACGTGATCTCAGAAAGAACTTGGAATGGCTGAGGAACTGAAAGCAGGTTAGTGCTTCTGGAACTCAGAAGACATGGAGATTGAGAGGAAGCTGAAGTGCAGGGCAGAAGCTGATGACACAGAGTTTGTAGATCACAGGAAGGTTGGCTTTTTTATCTGGAGAGCTGTGGGGTGCTACCATTCAAGGTTAAGCAGGGCGGTCATTATTTTACGTTTTGAAAGACCCCTCTAGTTTCTGGGTGGATAACAGATGAAGGGGATCCAAGTGACTGCAGGAAGGCCATTGAGGACCTTGTTACGGTTGTCCAGGGCTAGAGAACGGAGGCTGGGATGAGGGTGAGGAGGCTGGAGGGAGAGAGAAGTAGAAGATAACAGAGAGATCAGGAGAGCGGATTGACGGGTTAAGGGGAGGTTCGAGGACAACTCGTAAGTTTCCAGCCTGGGTGCCTGGCTGGATGGTCAGTGCACAGAGAGGGAAGCCAGACTGGGAGGGCAGATCAGAGCTTCCACATACAAAACAACACCAGTTTTCCTCCCCTGGTCTGACCGAATGCCTCCATTTAACAGATGGGGAAAGGAGGGCCTAAGGAAGTGCATGTTTACCCAGAGTTCCCCAGGATGCCCCAGACAGAGGGGAATGGGGCCCCCAGAGTCCTGCTCCCTATCCAGAGCACTTACCCTGCAGGGTGCTCTCTGGCTCTGGCCTCAGAGAGCTATTTTCAGCTGGAGTTTGGGACCAGGCAAATTTGTCCTGGGCTGGAAGCCAATTCACAGCCCCTGGAGAGCAGAACATCTCTGCTTTATGAGGTCAGATTATATTCTGACCCCAGCCAGCCACCCTGTCTGGGTCTAGAGGGGTAACAAGAGGGCACAGGGGTGTGAGGAGCCTACCTCAGAGTGGCTGACATAACCCGGGCTCATGTGCAATCCTGGGGTTGAGGTTGATTCAGAACCAGGTCCACACCCTGTACCTTCCCCTTCTTGGCTCCTTTCCTGGCTGTGTGACCTTGGGCAAGTCATTGCCCCTCTCTAGGCTTTAGTCTTCCCATCTGTAAAATGGGGACATCTCAGAGTATGACTTCTGCAACCCAAAGGGTTGTAGTAAATATCAACTGGGAAATAGATGGACAAAAAAGTGCTTTGCGAACTGTAAAGTGCCTAGACTTCTATCTGGGCTCAGTCCTATCTCTGCCACTCATCACTGTCCAGCAGTGAAAAGTCTTTTCAAAGCTTTGTTCCTTCATAAGATGGCTACTCCTCTGGAAAGGAAGAAGACTTGGTGTGGAAGACAAGGATCCAGAGATCTTATTTTCCTGCCCCACAGGCTTGACAAGGACAGATGGGAAAACTGAGGGGCACCCATCTACTCAGAGGCACTAGGCTGTTAAGCCTGGATTCAAAATCAAGGCTCTCCAAGATAAGAAAGAGCCTCATCCGTCCAATCCCTCCGTTGGAAAGCTGGGGTAAACTGAGCACCAGGGACAGGTAGCAACCTGCCCAGGTGACCAGGCCATCAGCAGCAGGGCAGAGTGGCACCTAAGGTGCCAGACTTCCAGGCTATGACCCTCCTTCTTCCCCTCGCCTGCCAGTGTTCCTGTTACAGCGGGATGTTCACAGTCACGTCACTGGCTGACTTGGGTTCCTTGAAAGCCCATCTTCTTCCATCAGAGCAGACCTCAAACTTTGTTGAGAAATCCCAAGGAGAGGCACTGGTCTCTGCCTCTTCAGAGCGGTCTCTCAGGGCCGAGGCTTTGCTGATTCAAAGCTATGTTATCACTCAGAGGGAGTCTCTGGGGGAGGCCATGCCGTGCCCCTACTGTGGGCAGGTTTGGGCAAAGCCAATAAACTAGGGCCAGGTCAAGTCCAGCTCTGCTCCTCACTGTGGCACTGGGCAAGGTACCTCCAAACCGCTCTGAGTTTCAGTTTCCTCCTCAGTAAAACAGGGTGGAATCAGTCCTCATAGTGTAAAGCTTTTAAAGGAGTTAGCTGAAAGCTAGGCACAAAGAAAATGCAAAAGCAACGTTAGCTGTTATTATTCGTTATTTTTATATATTGCTACTCATTATGATATTTCGTTTCTGCATTCCCTTCTCCCCCCAGCGGACGCTGTGAGGGGAGAGATTGTTGGGGTATAGTTCTTTCTGCAGACAGAGGGATGCACCAGGTAACCTCGGGGATTCCTCCCGCCCAAGGATTCTTAGATTACCCATGCCCCCTTTGCCCCCCTTCCTTCCAGCAGTAGCTGTGGTCTCTCACAAGTCAGTTTCCATCCTGGCACCCCAGGTTCCCTGGCTCCCTGCCTGTGGTCCCCACTGGCTGGATGCTGTTGCTATGGCAACAGCATTTTTAAGCACCTTCAGCCCTCTGTGAGGTGACAGGCATGGATGGAGATGGGCTGATCCAATGCCTCCTGCATCCTTGGGCCTGTCTGGATGGAAGGCAGGGAGTGGAATGCAAGAATCACACCTGACTGTGGGTGGGGCGGCTCAGGCCCCAGCCCTGGGTGTTTCCCAAATGCACTCCCACCTCCCGGAGTCCACAGGAGGAGCACTTGGCTACAAATGCAGAGTCCAGTCACCTGCCAGCCCCAAGAGTTTGTTGTAATGTCCGGGGTAGGGTTCCCTAGGAAGCGGCCCTTTGACAGGCTCTGCTCCTGGCTCTGAGGCAGGCCCTAGACCACACCTGCGGAAATCTTGAGTCTTGGAAGATTCCCAAAGCCATTTTAGGTATTGAGTGTGAGACTCTTGGCTGAGACAATCCCTGAGAAGCCCTATTTGTCCTCCTATGCCTACCCCAGAACTGCCTCTCTGCCCTTCACAGCCTCATTGCGGGGGACATGTGCCCCCAGCCTCTTCCGGGAGCCAGGAAAATTCAGGGCTAGGTGACCAAAAGGCCGCTTCCGTAATGCAGCCTGCTGCAGGGATGGGGCAAACACTTTCAGCTTAATGGCACTCCAGAGAGACTGTGGCAAGGGCCACTTCGGGCAGTGTGAAGGGTGGGGCTTCTGGGTGCTCCATCTAAGATCCGACAGGCCCCTTCCCACGGTCCCCAACCACTGGGACCCAGCCACCCACAGAACCCCAGTGGCACTGGGCCACAGAGGCTGTGCCTCTTTAGGTGGATGTTGGACAGGGAGGGGGAGAGAAGACACTGCGTCCAGGGAGGCTTGGTGGAGAGGTGAGAGAGACGGGATTCTCTGGAGGACAAGGACAGGATTCCATGGGGCTCCTTGAACTTGAGAGTGCAGGCCCATGCCTGGTGAGGGAGCCTTGTGAGACGGAGCATGGAAGTCAGGCCCTTGCCCTTCTGAGCACAGGAACCGGCCTCCGGCTCCACGAGGCAACTCTCTTTGCCAAGGCCAGTGGAGCTAGCTGTGCCTGCCGTCTATGAGTGCCAGCTCCTGAGGGTTGGCAGATAAATGTCTTCGGTTCCTTACGCCTCAGGGGGTGTGCCAGGATTCCATGCTGTCTTTTGGAGATGTCCACAAGATCCAGTTCCAGTTGCCACCATGAAAATGTCTTTGAGGGTGGGGCACAGCGGCTCATACCTGTAATCCCAGCACTGTGGGAGGCTGAATCCAGAGACTCGCTTGAGTTTGAGACCAGCCTGCCTGGGCAACATAGCAAGACCCCATCTCTACAAAAAATAAATAAATAGCTGAGCATGGTGGTGCATGCCTGTAGTCCCACCTACTCAGGAGGCTGAGGTGAGAGGATTGGTTGAACCCAGGAATTTGAGGCTATGATTGTACCTCTGCACTTCAGCCTGGATACCAGAGTGAGACCCTGTCTCTGGCGGAAAAAAAAAAGC
Organism: Plecturocebus donacophilus; assembly: GCA_004027715.1. Classification (NCBI taxonomy): domain Eukaryota; kingdom Metazoa; phylum Chordata; class Mammalia; order Primates; family Pitheciidae; genus Plecturocebus; species Plecturocebus donacophilus. The sequence goes on from PVKP010028560.1 coordinate 11,325, forward strand.
AATTTTAGCACTTTGGCAGGCCAAGGCAGGAGGATCGCTTGAGTCTAGGAGTTTGAGACCAGCCTGGGCAGTGTAGTGAGGCCTCACCTCTAAAAATAAAATAAAATTAATTTAAAAAAATGATTAATAAAGAAAAAATTTACTTGACAGCGTATGCTTCACTCTTCACTCCCTTTGCAGTGGTGCCTGGATTAGTACCAAATATACTGACCCCTACATCCTTGCCTCAGGGTCCATTTTTGTGGAACCCTAAGACAAGGAACCACTCCTGAGTCTCCCCGAGGATTCTGTATGAGGGCAATGCTGGCCCTTGTGCCTGAGGTGAGAACTGTGTTTCTGAGCTGCAGGTGGGCATCTGCCTGCCTTCGAGGGAGACTCTGGAGGGTTCTGTGCCCACAGGTCTTTCCGCGGCAATGAGAGCCTGGAGGGATGGAGCCAATCACACACTTTATTGCGCCCAGTTCTGATGCCCACTCTTGCTATTCTGCATAGATGAGGATCGGGTCTTCTGGGAGTTTTCTGGAGCCAGACAGTTCTCATCCTCCCAGCAGAGGAAGAATAGGGTAAAACCAGAGCTCCACGGCGATGTCTCCATGGGACTGACCAGAGCTCCCAGCTATCCCTCCGGCTGGGCCCCACCCCAGCGCCCCTGGAGGCTGGTGCCACTGAAGGGGAGGGTCTCAGCTAGAGGGAGGCAGGGGGACTTGTCTGGGGTGAGTCCTCAGGGGATGTCTGTGAGTCTGTCCCTTCCGAGGAGAAGCTGCCCCCAGTGGGGTGAGGGAGCTGGCTCTGCCCGGGGGGCTGCTGCCAGAAGGTGGTGGCAAGCAAAGGCTTGCAGGCAGGGTCAGGGAGTTCATGTGTGCCTTTGCCATCTTCAGCCTCTGCAGCCTGGCCAGCTTCCTGGGGTGGAGGGCCTGCCTGGAAAGTTCTGTTCTGTTCCCCTCTGGGGGCCCCAGGAGGCCAATGGGACTTTGGCAAACAGTTCATGCCCAGTGAGTCTAGTGGGGGCAGGTCCCACCTCCCCTTGGAAGTGACTTCTCCACTCAGACCCCGGCCCTTGGCCACTGCCCCTCTTTGTTCTGGGCGCGCCAGGCGAGCAGCGGGAGCCTTTGGGCATGAGCAGTGGGTCAGCGCCTTCTCCAGGAGCATTCGGACCTCCTCGTGCCTTAGCTGGGCCTCCTCCCACAGCTCCTGGCCCAGGCCCACCTGGCTCAGGGAAGCCACCTGCAACCCCACCGCCGCCAGCTTCTCAGCAGGGAACTCAGATGCCAGCCGCTGCAGGTAGCGGTGGAGGCGGCGCTGGTCCCCGGAACTGACCCTCGAGGCCTTGTCCAGCCTGAGCTGGGTCATCAGGTCCTGACAGTCCATGTGGAACCAGGTCATCTGGGGGACAAGAAGAGGGGGAGGTGGGGCCTCAGGCTGGGAGTGGGACTGTGGGGACTGAATTAATAAGTGCCCGATGTCAGGGTCCCACTCAGCTTGGCCATGATCTTCACTGACCAGGATGACCCTGGTTTCCCTCTCTTCCTGGAGTGCACACACCTGCCATCTGGAAACAGCCCCCAAGCACCCTTAGGATCATCAGATACCTTCTTTATTGTTTTTCTTTTGAGAAGGAGTCTCACTCCATCGCCCAGGCTGGAGTGCAGTGGCGCAATCTCGGCTCACTGCAACTTCCACCTCCCGGGTTCAAGTCATTCTCCTGCCTCAGCCTCCTGAGTAGCTGGGACTACAGGTGTGTGCCCCCATGCCTGGCTAATTTTTGTATTTTTAATAGAGATGGGGTTTCACCTTGTTGGTGAGGCTGGTCTCGAACTCCTGACCTCAGGTGATCCACCTGCCTCAGCCTCCCAAAGTGCGGGGATTACAGGCTTGAGCCACCGCACCCGACCCATCAGATACCTTCTAATAGACCTATGGGCCAGCAAGGACTTAGCTCTCTCCGGGGCTCAGTTTCTTCTTCTGTAAAACGGGAGCTGCACTAGATGATCATGAAAAGCCTTTTGAGAGGTGAAATTCCTATCTGTGGTTGTATTAACCCCTGCAAGTTCTGTGAGGGAGGAGTCTGGCTAACGTTTATTGAGCACCACCTGTTTGCCAGGTTCTGTGTGTCTCACGTTGGATCGCACTGAACTGCACTATCAGCCCATTTCACAGAGAAGAAAACTGAGGCTCAGAGACGTGAACTCACTTGCCTTAGGTCACATAGCAAGTCAGGGAGGAGCTGGGATTCCATCTCAGATCTGTCCTCCAACTGCCTCCGTGGGCACAGGCAGGGGTGTGCCCTCACTGTCACACCTTGAGACTGTGAGCCATGCCAGGCCCACAGGCCTCCTCACTGCAGCTGAGCCTCTGCCCCATTTTGTGATTCTGTCTGTCCCCGCTACCCCCCACAAAATGTCTGCAGACTGCAAAGAAGCCAACACTTTCGCAGCAGCTCGTGAAAAACATAATCTTTCTCTCCATTAATTTAGAATCCGACAGCGAGCTGTTAGGCTGTAGGGATTGGAGAACCATTTTCTCCAAAGAGACCATCTTTCCATGGATTAAGGGAACTTGTCTTTAGATAAATGGCTTTATATTCGTGCAAGCACACGGAGCTCATGGCCGGGAAAGAGCTCCATAAATCTCCTTTAGTGGCACCACTGTGTTATTATTATTTAGGACCCATGCTGCGGCTCACGCGTGCCCACCAGGAGCAGAGGCTGGTGCTGGGCTGTCTCATCGTCTGTCTGTCTGTCCAGGACTTGACCTTCCACGCTAAGCTGCACAGTGATGGACAGCACCTCAGAAATGATCTTGCCCAACCCCTTATGGGACAGATTGAAATTCAGGGCCAGAGAGGAAGCAGGGCCAGCCCCAGATGAAACAGCGATAGTCGGACTCAAAGCCAAGGTTCCACCTCCCCTGTATGACTTCCGGACCCGGCACAGATGCCACCTCCGCACAGGCCATCCCAGACTTCCAACTCTCCTGGCTCCCTGCACAGCCTTCCTGAGCCCCTATGGGCCAAGCCTGTGCCAGGTACTGTGGATAGAGCCAGGATCAACTCGGACCCAGTCTCTGCCTCGGGAGCTCGCCTTGCAGCCACCGTGCAAGAGACAGGCGCGTGACGAGCACCAGGACAGCTTCAGATCAAAGTGAGCACCCAGAAGCGATGAAACAGGGTGACGAGAGAGAACAGGGAGTGGGCGGTCAGGAAGGGCATCTGCAAGGTGGGATGTGTGAGCTGAGAGCGGCAGAAACACAAGGAAGCAGCCGGTCAAGGGGAAGAGCTTTCTGGGCTGAAAGAACAGCACATGCAAAAGGCCTCAGAGCTGGAGCACGTTTGGTTGATCGGGGAAGGCCAGTGGGGCTGAAATTGGCTGAAATCAGTGGGCAAGGCAAAGAAGCTTCCAGATGTCCATAACCCTGGAGGCACTCCTCCTTCTAATGATAATATCGATGTTAATAATAATTCTGAATTTGAACAAAGCCCTGTGCCAAGGGTGACTTCCATTGAAATCTCTCACTACCTGGCCAGGCTGGCAGTAGAGCCAGATGGTCTGGGTTTAAATCTCTGCCCACCCAGATAGCTGTGTGACCCTGGGTGAGTTATCTGACCTCTCTGTTTCCTTATGTGGAAATGGGCATAATAGTACTACCTGCCTCATAGGATTGGGGTGACAATAAAACGATATGTGACCAGAATGGGGCCTGGCTCCTCATAGGAACTACATGGCCATTAACTATGGTCTCAGCAAGGAGCTGAAGCCTAGAGCAGGGAACACGGCGCCTGAGGTCACAGAGCTCACGCAAGGACACGCAGCCCTGGACTCCAAGACTCGGAATCTGCCTGTGTTGTGCTCTTAACTGTACACAGCTGGAACTGGGGGAGCCCTCTGCTGCCACTGCCAACATCTGCCTCCCTTGCCTGCTGTCCCAGGGAGACAGACAGCACCCTGTCCTCCAGCGCCCCAGGCATGAGGCGACCGGACTCCCTCCTGCTGCTCTTGGAGGCAACCTGTGATCTCTGCGGCCTGCATGCCGGGCTGGCCTGACAGCTGGGAGGCTCGGGTCAGGTCTTTCTCATACTCTGTCTTTGGTGGCAAGTGCCAGGGGCAGCCGAGGGCACCGGGCCTGGGCCAGCCATGGGGGTCCCCATCCCGGTTGGACCACACTCTCCCAGGCTGCTCCTTTGTCCCCATCGACCTGTTTTCCCAACAAAAAAATAAAAAGAGAGATTTGGCTACATGAATTTAGGATGGGTGGCAGCTCCTAAATCAAACCCTGCTTCACCACCGCCCTCTTTGGGCATTTTTCTCGTCTGTAAAATGGGAGCAATATTGGTGTCTGTCATCAAAGAGGTATGGTGAGAATGAAGTGAGGTCAGGTGTGTGAGGTGCTCACAGGAGGGTCTGGCGTGATGTACACACTCACGGATGTGTGCTGCACCCCCACAACCCATCATCAGCAAGCCTGCTCGGAGAAGGGAGTCTCGTCCTTTCCTCTCTCTTTGGGGAAGCATATAAGGCATGTCACAGGCACCACGGACACATCTATGTTCAAACCTCACCTCTTCCCCTTCCCAGTGAATTTTTTCCTGTTATGAGACTTGGGAAGGAATCATAAAGAGCTTCAGACTGTGTCTAGGTATCCCTGTCCCCGCCATGCCCCCAGCCAGGGAATCAGTGGTGGCGGGGGGTGTTTGTGCAGGTGGGCTGGGGGCTATGTCTAGGTATCCAAGAGATGGGGGAGTGTCTATGCAGGTGGGCGGGGGGCTATGTCTAGGTATCCAAGGGATGGGGGAGTGTCTATGCAGGTGGGCGGGGGGCTATATCTAAGTATCCCTGTCCCCACCACACCCAGCCAGGGGATCGGGGTATCTGTGCAGGTGGGCGGGGGGCTCACCCTCTTGCAGAAGTGGTGCAGGTGGAGCAGCGTCTCGAGGTCCGTGCGCTGCCGCTCGGCAGCCATGTAGAAGTGGGTCAGCCTAGCCTGGAAGGCCCGCTGGGTGGAGGCGAAGGCTGCCAGCTCCGGGAACTCTGCTCCTCCTGCGTCCCCGGCGCCTCCGGCTGCGGCTCCCAGCTGAGCCGCCTGCTTGGACAGCTCCAGGCCTCGGCGGTACTGGGCCTGAGAGGAGAGGGGGGGCGTGCACTCAGCTTCTGCCTTGCCTGGGGCCTCCCTCAGAGGTCCGCAACCTCCAGCTGCCCTGCTGCCGAGCTAGGAGACTTTCTGAGCTTCGGTGTCCTGATCTGTAAAATGGGGACCCCAATAGCACCCGCCTCACAGGGCTTAGCTCCTGGCCGGGCGCGGTGGCTCACGCCTGTAATCCCAGCACTTTGGGAGGCCGAGGCAGGTGGATCACAAGGTCAGAAGTTCGAGACCAGCTAACCAACTTGATGAAACTCCATTTCTACTAAAAATACAAAAGTTAGCCAGGTGTGGTGGCAGGTGCCTGTAATCCAGCTACTCGGGAGGCTGAAGCAGAATTGCTTGAACCCGTGAGGCAGAGGTTGCAGTGAGAAGAGATTGCGCCACTGCACTCCAGCCTTGGCGACAGAGCAAGACTCCATCTCAAAAAAAAAAAAAAAAAAAGCAATTATCATGCTTCTGGAAGTCTCCAGGCCCTCGCGTGGCAGTTCACTTTGCCTAGCCAGGCTCTGCTTAGATGTCCCTCTGGAAAACTTCTCTGACCCCAAAGGCTCCTGCTCTGAGTCCCTGCGTTCTCCCTTCCACATCTGCCCTTCCTGTGTGCGTTTCCCTGTTTGTCCCCGCCCCCGCCCTCCTCCCCACTGGCCTGGGAATTCCTGAGCACTGATACGGGGCTGAATCACTGTGGCCCAGAGCTTGTCACGTCACATCATGTTGATGTAGCTTCTCTCCCCCTCACTCCTGGCTCTGTGAGGCTGAGTTATTAGGTTTAGGGTAAGGCCCTGGAAACTGCATTTTAAGAAACGCTTTGGGGGACTGGGAATACTGGCTCGGCCATCTGGTAAGGATCCTAGAAGAGATAACGTCTCAGCTGAATTCTGCGATATGAGCTGGTCCCCTCACTGTCTGCAACTTTTCCTGCTCTTCCCCACCCCCACAGCTTGGCCCTGGCAGTGCCACTCCCTCTAATGCTCTCTCCATCTGCTCCAGTCCCGCTCCTCCATTGTCTGGCACGCACTGCAGCCTGGAGGAAGAAGTTCTCAAACTCTGCGTGGGCTTTCTCCACTGTCTTCAAACTTCCATCCTTGGGGGTCAGCGTTTGCAGGCACCTGCTTCCTTCCTGCTCCATCCAGTTGCTGACCTGGGGCAGGAGAGGCAGATTTGGACATGAGGGGCTGCTAGGAGACATCCCTTGTCCAGCTCCCCGATCTCCTGGGAGGCCGAGGTCTTCTGTCCTCACTCATTCAGTGGCTAGGCCTGTGACCAATGGCTTGGACTGAAACCCTCCCAATTCTGGGCATGGGAAGGAATGACCTGGGGAGGGGGAATGTGTGGTCATGTTCTTCAAAGTGGGACCTGAGAGGGTATCTGGCCTGGCCAATGCCCTGCATATAGTGGCCCCTCAGTGCACACTCTTATCTGAATGAAGTCACAGGGTGGTGAATTTCAGGCTACTCTAACCAATCAGTGATGCCTAATTATAAAAGAGGTGGCCTCAGGGGTGAGGAGTCCCTGCTCATGTGTGTGCACACGTGCACCTGCAAACAGTGCCAGAGAAAAAGCTGCAGGCTGCAGAGGGAAGTTTATGGGACCGCTGGGAACTCACCATGTGAACCTAGCAAGCCACTCCCCCTTTCAGGGCCTCAGTTTACTCAGTGGTAAAATGGGGTAGACGTGAAGGTTCAGTGAGAGACAGAGGGTATAAAATGGCTCTCGGTGCCCTGTGTGGAAGCTCTTTTCTTATCCTGGGATATCTTAAAAGCCCATTCACTTACCTGATCTTCACAGACCCAATGTAGCAGGTACTAATACTATCCCCAGTCAACAAATGAAGGTAGGGAGGCACTGAAGAGTGAAAAGCTTGTCCGGGGCCATGAGCAAGTGCTGAGCCAGGAATGGGCCAGGGCTGTCTGATACAGGGACACGCCGTGCTGCACCGTGAAGCCATGCCAGGTGCGGGTTCCAGAATCAGACCCCAGATATGCAACCACAGGCAGGTGACACAACGTCTCTCAGCCTCAGTTTCCTCCTCTGTGCAGTGGGTGAAATCCTAGCACCTTCCCCACATCACCGGTAAGAGATGAAGTTGGAAAGCAACGATGTTCACAATGGCTCTGGCCCAGGGCTTGGCAGGGAGGTGGTGCTCAGTAAGTGCAGTTCTTGGGGTTAGGTCTTCACCCATTGAGCACTTATTGAGCACCATGTCATGTGGCATGCCCCAGGGATGTCTGCCTGGCCCTTGAAGGACTGCCAGCCTGGTGTCCTTTCTCCAGAACAAAGCATCTGGCTAGGGCCAGGCCTGGAGTCAGGGCTCTCCTGTGGAAAGTGGCCAGGCAGAACCCCACACCCCAAGCCAGCCTCCCCTTTCACCTGGTGAATGGTGGCTTCCAGGTGGCCCAGGCGGATGCGGAGCTCCAGCTTCCCCAGGAGGCTGTTGGATGCGGTGACCAGAACGTGAAGCTGCTCATCCACAAGGCTGTACAGGGCAGTGGCTGCAGCCAGACGGCTCCTGGGAGGTGGGCGGAGGTGAGAAAAGACCCGTGTTGCCCTCTTCACCCCGCTGTACTTCCACCCGGCACAGGCCTGCCCCTCCATCTCTATGGCCCCAGCCTGGGTTTCCAGCTAACGTGCTGTGTGACCGTGGGCAGGTCCCTGCACCTCTCTGGGCCTCAGCCTTGGCCTTCCATGGGACTAGGAAGACAAGAGGACGCAGTAGGAAGTGAAATGACCCTCCCCCTTCCCTGGGAGGGTATGGAGCTGGCCAGATGGATCTGGGTTCAAAGCCCAGCTCTGCTCCCTTCTCATAGGAGGCTCTGTGCAAATTTCTCAACCTTTCTGTGTCTCTGTTTTTCCTTCTGTGAGGTGGAGATAATCACAGAACCCACTTCGTAGTATGGTTGTAAGGACTGAATGATTTAACGACCTGGCTCTCAACCCTAGCTGTACATTAGAACCTGCCCTGGAAGGTTTAACACATCTCAATGCCATGGGCCAGCGAAGTTGGACTCTGAGTGGAGCCAAGACACTGATGCTTTCTTTTCTCCTTCCTTCCTTCCTCCCTTCCTCTTTGACGGAGTCTCACTCTGTTGCCCAGGTTGGAGTGCAGTGGCACAATCTCTGCTCACTGTAGCCTCCGCCTCCCGGGTTCTAGTGATTCTCCTGCCTCAGCCTCCCAGGTAGCTGGGATTACAGGCACATACCACCACACCTGGCTAATTTTTGTACTTTTAGTGGAGATGGGGTTTCACCATGTTGGCCAGGCTGGTCTTGAACTCCTGACCTCAAGTGATCCACCTGCCTCGGCCTCCCAAAGTGCTATAGCATTACAGGCATGAACCACCTTGCCCGGCAGAGACACTGATAGACCTCAGGCGGTTCCAGGACAGGCAGGGCAGAGAACCAGCACCCATGCGTGCACAACACTTAACACAGTGCTCAGTGCACGACGTTTGTCAGGTCAGTGCTATTTCTATTGCCATGGTGGGAAGTAGCTGCAACACACCTGCTGGCCCTGCCTCCATTTCACAGATGGGAAAACTGAGGTCAAGGGAGGGGAATCGACTTACAGATGGCGGTCTGAGTTGGAACCCTGCCCAGGGCTGTTTGTGCACATATTTTTTTAAAAATGCTCAAAGCCACAAGACACTAAGGAGGAAGCGTGGATGGGATTTCAGGTATGGGGATACTTGCGTGAAGGGAGGAATCTCAAACCCTGCCCTGCCCTCCTCTGCTCTAGACGCTCTGCCTTCAGAGGGAAAACGGAAGAGAGAAGATGGAAGAAAAGCTTTCCTTCCTAGAGGGCGCCTCGCTCTGCCTTCGCCCCCCTATCTGACTGCAGCTCCCCACAGGTCGCCACCCTTCCAGGGAAGAGCTGTGGGCCCAGGGTGCATGAACGGGATAGAAAATCTCTGCACGCCTGGAGAGGGAGGGACGCAGGGACAGGGACCGCCTGGGGCTGCAGGGACCCGCCGCAGAAACGCCCAGAGCAGCACGTGTGGGACCACAGTGCCCCCTGGTGGAGTTGCTGGCATCTGCGGGTCTGTGGGGCGTCAGGTGGTCAGGAGGGGTCTGGGCCGGGCAGGTGAAGGTGGAACAGGCTGAGAAAGACAGTGCGAGCCCCCACCAGACACCGAGGGCCAGGGAGATGACCCCACACCCACTGCTGCTTGTGCGTCCATCTGTGTGAGCCTGCTCTCAAGTCTAGTGCAGCTCCGGGTGGTGTGTTCAAGATTCTGGGACCAGATCGCCTGGATTCAAGTCTGGGCCTCACCACATCCCAGCTGTGTGACCCTGGACTAGTCACTTCCTCTCTGGGCCTCAAGTTCCTCCACTGCAAAATAAGGATAATACTTGCAGCTACTTCAGGAGTGAATTAAATGAGCTGGTATTTGTAAAGCCCTGAGAAAAATGCTGGACACATACAAAGTGTTACTTAGTTCTTGGTTCTGTAAACAAAATGTTCTTAAAAGCTCATGCGGCCGGGCACAATGGCTCACGCCTGTAATCCCAGTACTTTGGGAGGCCAAGGTGAGGGGATCACCTGAGGTCAGGAGTTCCAGACCAGCCTGGCCAATGGGATGAAACCTTGTCTCTACAAAAAAAATACAAAAATTAGCGGGATGTGGTGGCGGGTGCCTGTAATCCCAGCTACTAGAGAGGCTGAGGCAGGAGAATCACTTGACCTGGGAGGCAGAGGTAGCAGTGAGCTGAGATTGCGCCACTGCACTCCAGCCTGGGAAATAGAGAAGACTCCGTCTCAAAAAAAAAAAAAAAAGCTCATGCAAACTTTGCCCTTGACTTTGAATATAAGTAGCTGTGTTCTAAGAGGGAGAAAATATTTGCAATTGTTGACCGATTTAATGACTGACTTTTCCCTATCCCCAAAATTGAAGAAAGCTGGGACTTTCTAAGAATGTCTATAATTTATTCTGGCTCTGAGACCCCCGAGATACCATGAGGTTCTCACAGGTGCGTTTCAGCATCCTACCGGGGAGGGCAGGGCTGGGCAGGGGTTAAATGCCCAGGTGACCTGGCTTCAGATCCCTGACCCGCTGCTGCCTGGCTGCTGTTTCCCTTGGCTGAGCCTTAGTTACCCGTCAGCCAAATGGACAATGTGGACCTCATAGAATTCTTGCCAGAAATAAATGAGACAGGTCCTTGCAGGGCCTCCGCCTGGTGTCTGGGTCAGAGAAAGCGCTTGATCCAAAAGGGTGACCAGAAACGGGTAGGCGACATCCTCTGATGCCCATCCCAGGCTCAAGATGGCTGGGGCTGAAGGAGGGGAAGCAGAGAAGGGATGAGGAAATTGCCAGGGCTCAGGGTGGGTTCCTCTGACCAGGCGTCAGCCTGGGATACAAGCCCTGCAGCTACTGCAAAACTGGGTGCCCTCAGGGCTCAGCTATGTGTCCCCTAGGTGGGGTGGTCCCAGCTCCAAGCTCCTGGGACAGAACCAGGGTGGGGTGGAGGAGGAAAGACCCAGATGTGTGTACCTGACGTCAGGGCTGAAGTCCAGCCTGCCGGCATCTCGCTGCAGCCTGGCCAGGGTGGCTCCACCTTCCCGCTGGAGGCCCAGGAGGCCCGGGTCCCTCAGCACAGCCTCCATCAGCTCCTTGGACTTGCTCAGGCACCTGGTGGCCTCCTGCCGGCGTAGGGAGGTACCCTGAGACCCCATCCCCACCCTCCTTCTGCAACTTTCCAAGGCTCCCCACACCCAGACCAAGTCTGACTCCCAGTTTGGCATTCGAGGTCCTCCAGAAAGTCCATCGTTTCTATCTCAAAAACATCCCCTCTAGCCACACCCCCTCTCATCACCATGGCAACCTCACTGGTCCACCCTCCAGCAAGCTCTCTTGCTGGGACGCCCATTCCAGCCTCTTCACTCATCTTCCCGCTGCCCTCTGACTCCCCCCACAGTCTGTTCTCCGCATGGCAGTTGAACAGATCTCAGAGTGAAAATCTGGTAACTCTCCAGTTTAAAACTCTCCAGTGGCTTCCCTGCAGGCTTAGAATCGAATTCCAAGCCAGCTCTTCCTTGATCCAGCCCCTGCTGCATCTAGAAGCTCCTCTCGTGCTTGTCTCCCAGTCATTCTGCTCCACACTGGGCTCCTGCTACTCCTGAACACCAGGTATAATCCCACCCCGGGGCCTTGCGTGTGTTTGCTCCCTGCCTGGAGTACAGGCCCCCGCAAAGGCAGGCTCCTTCTCAAACTTCAAGCCTCAACTTAGATGCCAGCTCTTCAAAGAGGCCTCCTCCTTCCCCATTATTCCCAATCTTACTTCCACAGGACTTGACACAATTTGGAAAGACACACCCATTTATTTCCTTTTTTTTTTTGAGACGGAGTCTCACTCTGTCACCCAGGCTGGAGTGCAGTGGCACAATCCTGGCTCACTGCAACCTCCGCCTTCTAGGTTCAAGCAATTCTCCTGTCTCAGCCTCCCAAGTAGCTGGGACTATAGACACACACCACCACGCCTGGCTAATTTTTGTATTTTTAGTAGAGACGGGATTTCACCATATTGGTCATATTGGTCAGGCTGGCCTCGAACTCCTGACCTTAGGTGATCTGCCCACCTCGGCCTCCCAAGGTGCTGGGATTACAGGCGTGAGCCACCAAGCCTGGCCTTGTTTGCTTTTTAAACTCCCACCTCTGCCACTGTGCCAGGAACCCCGAGAGGGCAGAGACAAGTCAGTTTGCTCCAGGCTGATCTCCATGGTAGGGCACAAAGTGGGTGCCCCCCAAATATTAGTCAAGTGAATGATGAAAACCGGGGATAATAACGGCCTCCCCCTTGTCCCCAGGCTGTCCCCTTCTTGCAGCCTTTGGTCCAAGGCGTCTGGGGTGTGGTTTGCTTCCCCGCCCACTGTGCTCCAGGCTCACCTGCACCCCCCCAGGGGGGTCAGCCTTCTCAAATTCCTCGATGGAAGCTTGTAGCAGGGAAGAGGCCTGGTGGAGCTCGGCAAGGAAGGGCTCCAGCTTCTGCAGGATAGAGGACCAGAGCGCGGCGTCAGCCCAGGCGGGCTGGAGGATGGCTCTTCCACCCCAGGAGTGCACGGGGAGGTGGGGGGCCGTGGTTCTCAAACTTTAGGTGCATCAGAAGCATCTGGAGAGCTGGTTAAAACACAGACTTCTGGGCCAGGCGCGGTGGCTCATGCCAGTAATCCCAGCAATTTGGGAGGCCAAGGCGAGTGGATCACCTGAGCTCAGGAGTTCTCAACCAGTCTGGGCAACACAGTGAAACCCCATCTCTACTAAAATGCAAAAAAATTATCCAGACGTGGCAGTGTGTGCCTGTAGTCTCAGGTACTCGGGAGGCTGAGGCAGGAGAATTGCTTCAACCCGGGAGGCGGAGGTTGCAGTGAGCCGAGATCGCGCCGCTGCACTCCAGCCTGGGCGAAAGAGCAAGAGTCCATCTCAAAAAAAAAAACCAGACTTTTGGGCCCTGCCTCTGAGTTTCTGCTTCTCCTCTGGGGGCGGGGGGGGCATGGTAGAACGTGCATTTCTAACACGTTTCCAGGTGTTGCTGATGATGACGGCCTGGGGAACCACACTTTGAGAACCACTGGTATTGAGTATGAGTGAGGGAGAAGAAGGGAGACGGGCCTGAGCAACTCCCAGGCCAGTGGGGATACCATGGGGTAAGGGAAAGAAGACGGCAGAGTTAGGGGAGCATTCTCAGCTGAGCCCCACTTCAGCCCAGCTCCTCCACTTACAAGCTGTGAGACCCTGGGCAAGTTACTTAACCTCTCTGTGTCTCTGCTTCCTCCTCTAAAGTGGAGATCACAGTAGTTCCTGCCTTATAGGGTTGTGTGAGGATTAAACCCAGTAACATATGATGCCAGGCACTTAGAACAGAGCCCAGCCCATACTGCGTTTATTGCCAGTCTTAGTTTTATATAGTGGGTCCATAGGTAAGATTTCATTTCAAGGAAAGGGTTTAAAGCTAACGTACAGTTCAAAACCCAGTGGATTCATTGGAGGTGTCAGGAAAGGGAAGCTAGGAGGCTGGGGGATGAGCAGAAAAGGAGCCTGTCCGGTATGAATCTTTTTGTACCATTTGAAATTTGAGTGTACTTATTGCCTATTCAAAAACACACAATTTTAAAAAGATACCCAGGAAAAAGCAAATAAGCCACCGCGTTAGACTGTCAGTGTAGACTAGTGGTTCTCAACACAGGGCGGCTTTGCCCCCGAGGACATTCAGCAATGTCAGGGGACATTTTTTGATTGTCATAATTTGTGCTGTGCAAAGAATGGGTAGAGCAGGGGATGGGGCCAAGCATGCCACACCATTTGTATTTTTAGTAGATATGGGGTTTTGCCATGTTGGCCAGGCCGGTCCCAACAAAACAGCATTGCTCAGCCCCAAACGTGAACAGGTTAAGGTTGAGGAACCCTGGTTTAGAGAGAACCCGGGGTGGGCATTAATGGGCATGGGTTTCGGTGTGGTTTGAGCCTACTTTGTTTTTGTTTTTGTTTTGTGAGATGAAGTCTTGCGCTGTGGCCCAGGCTGGAGTGCAGTGGTGCGATCATGGCTCACTGCAATCTCCACCTCCCAGTTCAAGCGATTCTCATCCCTCAGCCTCCTGAGTAGCTGGGACTACAGGCACACGCAACCATGCCTGGCTGATTTTTTTCTTTTTTGTATTTTTAGTAGATATGTAGTTTTACCATGTTGGCCAGGCTGGTCTCAAACTCCTGACCTCATGTGATCCACCCACCTCTGTCTCCCAAAGTGCTGGGATTACAGACGTGAGCCACAGTACCCGGCCCTGTAAATTTATTTTCAGTTAATATATATATAGCTCTCATGTACCAGACACTCTTCTAAGCTCTTTACCCATATTAACTAAATTAATCCTCATAAAAACCCCATAAAGAGGTACTATTATTACCCCCTATTAAACTGATGAGGAAACGAAGGTGCAGAGAAGGTAAGTAACTTGTCTACGATCACACAGCACAGCTGGGATTGCAACGCAGGCAGCCCGGCCTCAGAGCCTGAGCTCTTAATGATTCTACTCTGTACCTCCATTGTAAACGTTTGTTGAGTGACTATTTTTTTAGCGTAGTAGGGTTGATGGATCCATGGGGCAGAAGACTGAAGAGAGGAAGAGAAGGAGAGGGGCCGAGGCCGAGGGCTGTGATGGCAAACACCTGAAAGAACTGCACCCACTCGCCGTGGCAGTAGGGGAAAGCACCTCCCAGGGCTTCGGGCAGCTGGCTGGGGTCCACGTGGTGGCTGAGGGCCTTCAATGAGGTCAGCGCCTCCACCTGCAGACCGAAGAATCAGGAGAACAGCGACTCAATGTGAGAGCAGTCATTTTAGTAGGTCCTGCCCAGATCCCCCAGCACCAGTTCATCTCCCACAAGTAAGGTTGACTCCAGTTTTAACAGCTGCTTTGTGGGCAACCAATCTTCTCTGGAAACTCTAACAAATCAAAATTCAGACCCAGACCCTGGTTAAGGAATGGCAAATAAACAGCACTCATACTGCCCTCTCCTCGCCTGTGCCCAAGGCAGACATCATTAATCAATCACAGCACTTGTTTCCTCTGAGCTTGGCTCTTTCCCAGCACAGCTCTCCGGGCAATCACACAAACTGATTGAAGTTGGCCCTTATGATGAAACTTCTTTGTCATCCTTGCGTAGTTCCCTGATGAATCACCAAGAGCTGCTTCCTTCTTGGGGCTGGTGAGAAAAGTCACTAAATCCCAAAAGTGTCCCCTAAGACACGGAGGAAGAACTAGGTGACTGCTTCTCCCAGGCAGGGAAATTTGAGGTTTAGGCTGGGAATAGCTCCAGATACTTAGGCTTGGGATTTGGTGGATTCTGTGGGTTTTTTTTGGACCCACCTGATATTCCTGCTACTCCAAGTGCGGTCCTAGGACAAGCTGGAAATTCAAAGTCCTGGGGCCCATCCAGAACGACTCAATCAAAACCTGCACAGTGACATACTTCCCCAAGAGATCAGTAAGCACACTGAAGTTGGAAAAGCACATCTCCAGCCTACAATGTGCCTCTTCACTAACCAGGAGGAAGGAGACTTTTAAAATCACATCCTGAAGCAGGACGGAGGACTGACTGCCCATACTCATTATTGTGGTGTGTGGCACTAATTAAAGGGAGCTGCAGGGCTCTTTCCTGCAAAGTCCCACTTCAGCCCCACATCTGTATTAATTAGGGTGAGAAATACAGGAAGAGCAGGTCTGACCGCAGTGTGCAAAAGGCACCGGAGTCAGGAGACTCCAGCTCTGCGTCTAGATTGCTGTGTGGCCTTAGGCTTCAGTTTCCCCCTCTGAAAAGAAAGGGAGGAGGGATGGACCAGATGAAGCTTTTCAAATAGTTTCATGCCATGTGCAGTTCTCAATCATGTGGTGGCACCCACCAGGAGTTGCTAGGATTGCCAGAGAGAGAGCATTCTGTGACTGATTTGATGATGCCTGCCACGGAGCAATACTGGGGAGTGGTAGCGCTCACCCCTCATATTTATTGCCCTACACTAGATTATTTCAAGGCCTCTTCTAGCTCATGAATTCTGCAGTTCTTCCTCTCCTTAACCCCAGCTCAGCTCGAGCCCAACAACTCCCCTCCTCAACCACCCACCCTGCATCCCCCTCACCTGGATGTCAAGTAATGTCTGCAGCTGGAGAGCCACCTCCTTCTCCCCCAGGAGGAGAATAGCTTGGATGGAGGCTGGGACCTGAGCCTGTCAAAGAGAACCACTGCAGAGTTGCTTCTCCCAAACCTTCAGGGAGCCTCACACACTTTGATTTCCTCCTCCATCCCCTGTAAGATGCAGGCAGATGGGCTATAAGGACACGGTGGGGTCCCCCCATGGCTGGGACCTTTGTGTGTTATGTTTGGATCGTGAGTTGTTGGATGGAAGTCATGAGAGCGAGAGGTTCAAGCTGTGTTGCAAACCTTTCTAGATGACCCGCCCCTCCGGGCCTCCATTTGTCCATCTACAAATCGAAGGAGGTCCGACCATAATGTAAACAGATGCAGAACCTCTGTTGACTCTGCTGCTCATAATGGCTGGAGAGGAATCTCTTCTCTCCTCCCTTCTTGGCTCTTGAGGTTTATGTGATCGAAGTCTGAGCCAGTCAGAGTGTTGTGTTCACCCCCAGGCCACAGGGTTGGGTGTGCAGGGACTCCTGAACCAACTGTAACTGAGACACAAAGAAGCTTCTGCTGGCACCTCTGGGAAAATAATCTCTTACTCTTTCCTAATGGATTTAATGGAGAGACCAGGTGAAGTCAGAGCTGCTGGGAGCCATTCTGCCACCAAGGGGTGCAGGGTGGCTATGTGAGAATGGCATTCTCCTAAGAGAATGGGGCCAGAAATGGAGAGAGGAAGGTTCTAGTGACAATATCTGAGCTCCCGGATCAAGCCATACTTGAAGCTGGACTTGGCTCCTGGACGGTCCAGTGACATGACCCAATGAGCTTCAAGCTTGTCAGGGCTGAGTTTTCTGTTGGCTGCGGTCAAAGTCCCTGCCTGAGAGTCCTGGTCCTGGCCCTAAGCACCCCCGGGCTCTGTGAATGTCAGGAGGCCCCTGGTGGCTC
The DNA here is from genome assembly GCA_004027715.1 of Plecturocebus donacophilus. Taxonomy (NCBI): domain Eukaryota; kingdom Metazoa; phylum Chordata; class Mammalia; order Primates; family Pitheciidae; genus Plecturocebus; species Plecturocebus donacophilus. Next base: position 28,028 of record PVKP010028560.1, read on the forward strand.
CCAGAACTTACTAGGCTAAGGCTCTCCACCTCCCACTCACCTGGGTGGCCTGCAGGGCACTGACCAGACCAGGCTGTGGGGGCTGTTTCCTGGCATCAATCAGGACCACCAGCCCCTTGGCTTTATCTTCAGGCCTGTGGGTGGTAAACAGAATTGGCAGTCTTGCTGGATGGCCTAATGGAAGGTGAGAGAACCTGGCTGCTAGAAGCCTTGATTTATTGGTAAACTCTTCATTCTGCAAGACCAAGTTCCAATGCCCCTCCCAGGAAGCCCTCCATGGTTCTTCTCCAGGCAAAGCCCTTTGCCTCCTCTTTGGTGCTCCTACAATACCTCAGGCAGCCCTTGTTTATAGCCCTGCTATTCCTAATTCTAGCAACTAGCCCAGGTACAATGGGCGAGTCACTTGGGACTGACGCATTCTTTTCGTGTAGGCAGAATCCTTATTTTGTTCAAGAATACAACTCCCTTCATAAAGCCATGTTCCCCCAGGGCCTGGCTTCTGATTGGCTGAGGCAACAGTAGTGACCCAATTCCTTTGGCCAGTGATTGGTTTAGATGGGGGAGGGTCATGTGACATTTCTGGCCAATGAGATGTGAGGGGAAGTTTTCTGGGGCAAGGAGCTTCTGGGAAAGACATTCTCTCCTTTAAAAAGTTCTTACAAAGAGTTATGAGGCAGAGACATAGAATGATACATTTCCTTAACAGACAAAACACTTTGATGGGTGTAAGGCCGGTTGCCTTGCTGGGAGCCCGGACGCACCCCCCCCCTTTTTTCCCTTTCACAAGCCCCGAGCAAGCTCAGACATGCCCAGACATGTTCCCTTCTCCCTTGCTCGCACAGCCTGGTTTTCTCTTAAAGAGCCCAGTATGCAAACAGGGTGCTGCAACCATAGCTTCCTAACAACCAATAGCAGCTAAGCCTTAACAACCAATAGCAGCTGAGTTTTAACGACCAATAGCAGGCAAGTAATTCCAACCAACAACAAGCCAAGTCCTAGGTCAAGGCTTGTAACTTACCCAGTAGCAGTCTTGCTCTCCCTCAACCAATCGAGCTGTTTCACTCCCTATAAAACCCCCTGTCTGAGAGCCGTCAGTGCGACTTCTCCAGCCCCTCCTGTCCGGACTGCAGAACCTCACCTGGGAGCCTGAATAAATTCCCTTGCATTGGATTGGTGCTGGCCTCAGTTTCTTCGCTTTATCCTCGGAAATAAACCTTACAAGTGGTGCCGAAACCCGGGAGGAGTTGTAAGACCCCTCCTGGGGGAAACTGACTCCTCCACTCCACGCCGGACCGGGAAGCAGCCGTTTCACCGCAAGGTAAAACTTCTGTTGCCCACTACCCCTCTCGCTGCTTGCCTCGTCTCATGGATCCCTGCTCGCAATCGCAGCTGTGTCAGGGACTCCTTCTCGTTTCTCGCCTTGGGCCCGGGGCCCGGGCCTCGTCTCGAACACCTGAGCATAGAGGAGACGTCCCTACACTCTTGTCTTCACCCCGTGAGGGGTTTTTAGGGTCAGGATTTTGAAGGAGACGTCCCCACTTTCCTGAACCCTCTCGTTCTCGTTTTAGGGTCAGGATCTTGTGGGAGACGTCCTCACTTTCCTGAACCCTCTCGTTCTCGTTTTAGGGTCAGGATCTTGTGGGAGACGTCCCCACTTTCCTGAACCCTCTCGTTCTTGCCTTGGGCCCAGGGCCCGGGCCTCGTCCGTTTTCGGTGCTCGGTAAGCACGGCCTGGGACGCCTAGCCATTCTTCCGACCACCCCCGCAGCAGCGATTGAGGTGTGGGTATTCAGAAGCCCCATTACTCTCCGGCTTATACCAAATTCTTTAATTCGAACTAGCCCATTTGGCATAAAGGCTCCCGTTAAATAAAAACCAAAAATACAGTTTCTCTCTCTCTCTGTTTTATTTCTCAGTTTCTCTTTCTCTTTGTTTCTTCCTTCCCC
>PVKP010028561.1:0-29997 GCA_004027715.1 Plecturocebus donacophilus
ATTCGTGTGCATGTGTCCTTATAGTAGAATGATTTATAATCCTTTGGATATATACCCAGTAATGGGATTGCTGGGTCGAATGGAATGTCTATTTCCAGGTCCTTGAGGAATCGCCACACTGTCTTCCACAGTGGTTGAACTAGTTTACACTCCCACCAACAGTGTAAAAGTGTTCCTATTTCTCCACATCCTCTCCAGCTGTAAGTTCTTTTGAGTGGAAAATGGTGCATAGAGTCTAAAACCTGATCATGGAAAATGCTCATTGCTACTGGATTGGTCATCAGTACTAGACCTTTTAAGTGAAGTGAGCTAGGATATGCCTATCTTTTAAAGTAATAAAATGAATTTATATTGGTACTTAAAATTGAAGGCCAGAAGGTTGTACTTAATGTTCTGATTTTTGCATCTATAGTGTTATTCTTCTACACCAAGAATATCATGTTCTCCATGGTATCAGTAAAGTTATTCATTTGCTTTGTCCCAACACACACACACACACACACACACACACACACACACACACACACACGTGCGTGCACGTGCATGCAGAAGAATAACACTAACTACAATAAAACATTAAAACATTTTAAAATATTTTGCGGTTCTTTTGGTGCTTGGGGTACATCCTACTATGTATAGTTTGGTTACTATGTTCTTAAATTCTCTTGAACTAGTTCTCTGTGGGATTTTAATGACAGCTGGTGAATTAGGTTTGTCTAATTTCTACTTTGAATTTTTAGAGATTTTTAAAATTTAATGTTTAAAATTATGTAAAATGTTTACATAGCCTCAAAGTCAAATCTATGAACAAGTTTTGTGAAGAGATTTAGCCTCAATCCCTGTCTCTTTCACCATGTTTCCTCTCTCTATGTATTAAAAGTTATGTCTGTGTGTGTATGTGTTAATATCCTACCTTCTTTAGGTAAATATACTCATTTTTCTCCAAACTTACTTTTTTCACTTAAGTTATTATAGAAGTCACTCCATAGTAGAAAATAAAGTTATTTTACAGTCATGTGTACAACTGCATAGTACTTCCTTGTGTTAGTGTATCATAGTTTATTCAACATGTCCCTTATTGAGGGACATCGAAGTTGTTTCCAGGTTGTTACTACAAGTAGTGGTACAGTAAATAGCCTAGCCTGTACCTACCTGTTTTTATATTTTGGCCTGTTTTTATATTTGGCCCAATATTTTGTATTTTGGGAGAGATTCGTAGACATGGGATTGCTAGGTAAAAGGGTAAATGCATATATAATTGTGCTAGATTTTGCAATTTTCCTCTATAGTGAATGTACCATGTTGCATTTCCATCCACCTATTTTCCTATACTTTGCCTGCAGAGTATGTTGTTAAACATTTGGATTTTTGCCAATATAATAGGTGAACAATTGTATCTCACTGTAGTTTTAATTTGCATTTCTTTTATTATGAAGTTGAGCATCTTTTAAATGATTAAGAGCCGTTTGCATTCCATTTCAGTAAACTAATTCTACATCTGTGTGAAAATTATATGCAGCAGTGTGGAAAGTCTTGTTTTACTCCCAAAGATGCATTTACAACTGCTTTTGTTATACACACACACACACACACACACACACACACACACACACACACACACACACACACACACAGACTTACTGTGAGTATTTTGGGGTTGGTGTCCTATTCTTCTGATGCTGTTAACATCTTTCTCGAATTTTAGAGGTTTCCTCCTCTTTTCTTCAAGATTATTTTGTATCACAAGTGTGTTATCAAGCTATTAAGAGCTTAGTGAATGAATGAAATTTGTCTGTGACAATGCAACAGCTTACCAATGCAGGATTGAGTTAAGAAGCTTTTGAATTTAGTTTATTTCCATCAGTAAGTGCACAGTTGAATAGAAGAATTCTAAAACCTGGTCTACAGACCTTGTGAGACTGTGATAGGATTTTTCTCACACATCTGTTTGTTTTGCATTGAAAGCTTGTGCAGGTACAGAATTCTTTGCAGAAACTAGCTTTGATATTATGAGATTCCTTATTAAGGATTTTTAATCTTCTATTCTTTTCTTTTGCATATATTTAAGTTGTTAGATTGTCCTATGGGATTTCATAAATACTACTTCTGTTAGTAAAGCTGCTGACAGCAGAAGCTTTCAATAAATTATTCATGTGCTATTTGTTTTCTGTGTTCATGAATTAATGCAGCTTTACTCATATTTTTTAACTGAACTTGGTAACAATTTGTAGACATATGGTGGTGTACTTGAATAAAATCTGTAATACTTGTTTCCCATATGAGGAAAGTACTCTATTAGCAATATTTAGAGCAACATCAGCTCTCTAGAACATAGCCGATTACTGAGGAGTAATGGAAAAATCACTTTCAAAAATGTGAAGTAATTACTCTTGTAAAACTGCTGCTTTTTCAAGATGTGAGCCACTGAACGTTACCATTTTCTACTTCTCTTGTTCACTATCATTTGTATACTTAGTATTCACTTTCATTTATCAAAAACTTCAGATGTTATTTTGCAGTCTTCCTCTCCATTCCAAATCTACCATTGTTCTCGATAATTTGTGTCTAATTGACTTGCTTTGTCAATATCATTTTCAGTTCTTTAACCTCATCATGGCCAGTCACTTCTCTTCTGTAACATTTCAAACACTGGCTTCTATAAATGTGCCCTACCCCTTGTCATCACTCAGCAGCACTAAAATATTAAAATAATACCCCAGTCTCACATGGTCTCCAGTCATTCCAGGTTCCTCACATTATAGCTGTGCTATTTCTATCCATTTCAGTTCAGTCCTATTTATTTGCTTCCCTGCCTTAGATTCCATAGACAACCATTTTCATATGTTTTTCTTTTTCTTTTTTTTAACTTGACATGGAGTCTCACTCTTTTGCCCAGGCTGGAGTGCAATGGTATGATCTTGGCTCACTGCAACCTCTGCCTCTCAGGTTCAAGCAATTCTCCTGCCTCAGCCTCTCAAATAGCTGGGATTACGGGTGTGTGCCACCATGCCCAGCTAATTTTTGTATATTTAGTAGAGACGGGGTTTCGCCATGTTCGCTAGGCTGGTCTCGAACTCCTGACCTCAGGTGATCCACCCACCTAGGCCTCCCAAAGTGCTTGAATTACAAGTGTGAGCCACCGTGCCCAGCCACTTTGGTATCTTGAACCCTCTTCATTGTCACTTTCATCTGCCTAGAAAAATTTAATTTCAAATGTCTACTTTCCTTCCTTTTCTGCTTTATAAAATCACATTCTCATATTTGAACTTCTTTAAATACAGTTACCAACGTTAACTGGGCTCTCAGAGTAGCCCAGTAATCCTATTTTGCCTTGTTAGTGCGCTCTTCCATTTTTGCCATAGCTATTTCAGATATTTTCCACTATCTGAAAATTCTGTTCCTTCCCAATACCACCAGCCTTTTCCCATCAGCTGCAGATGAACTCATCTCATATTTTAGAAGCTATACAAGCCATTAACGATTCCTGTAACTACCACCAAACCTACTCATATTTTCATTTTTCTTTCTTGTTACAAGAGAGGTAGCCTTCCTTCAATCCAAAATTAATCCTTCTACACATCTTTTCTCATGTAAGCATTTAATGCTTTAAAATTCCCTCTAAGCATTGCTTTAGTTGCATTATACATATTAGACATGCTGTATTTTCATTTTCATTAAATTCAGAATATTTTGTAATTTCTCTTGTGATTTCTTTGATTTGTGGGTTAGTTTACAAATATGTTGCTTAATTTCCAAATATCCTAGAATTTTTCAGGTTTCTGTTATTGATTTGTAGTTTAATTCCATTGTGGTTAGAAAAACATACTTTGTACAGTTTCAATCCCCTCATTTGCACATTAGTAGTCAAGGGGACTCTTCTGCCAAATTGTGGAGCATGCTCTTACTCTTGCTTTCTCTCTCGCATGTGCTCTCTCTTCCACTCTTTCTGCAGCTCTTTTCTGTTTATACTCTGATCTGCAAATTGCAGTCTCCTTGGCCTCCCCAATACTGATCTCTGCCTCTTCAACTCTGTGAGACTGCAGAGCTCTCTTTGTTTTTCCCTACCCTCTGCTGAAGCCTGGAAATGGTCTACAGCTGTAAGATGGTGTCATTTTAGAGCTTACTTTGTTTACCTTTCTCTCAAGGGTCATAGTCTTGTGCTATCTGTTGTCCAGTGTCTGAAAAGCATTGTCTCATCGATTTTGTCCAGTTTTTAGTTCTCCAAGGCAAGGAGGGTAAGTGTCATCCTTGATACTCCAGTGTGACCAGAAGCCTGCATCATCTTCTTACCCTGTTCTTGCCTGAATCTATTTCAGTCTTTCTACTGGTTCTTCCCATCAACTTTTCAACTTACTCAAGTCTCTCCTCTATTGCAAAGAATATAAGAGAAAACCAAGCTCATGTCATCTTAATTTACCAACCTATCTCTCCTCTACCTTTTAAAGTCAAACTTTTTGAAAATTATCTCTATGCTTGCTTCTGAAAAATACTACTTTTCTGGGCAGGGCATCGAATTTTTTGAGTCTATATGACTAAGAGCGCCTGCTACGTGTTGCATAGTTTCTGCTATATTGTAATTGCTTAGACAGCAATCTAATGCAGTGTTTTCTCTTGAAGTCTTAATTTTGCAAAAGTATCTAGGAATAAGGACATTTTTCTAAATAACAGTATCATTAATCACATCTAAGAAAATTAAAATTAATTCAGTAATGCTATCTAATATACTCAACATTTGAAGTCACCTGGATATTCCCTAAATGTTTTTTGTTGCCCAGGATCCAATACATTTTCACTCATTGCAGTTGCTTGTTTCTCCTTAGTCTCATTAGTTCATGTGGAACAGTCCTCTTACTGCCCTAGTTTTTTATGACATTCGCTGTCTTTTTCTTGAAGAGTCCGGGGTAGTTGTCTTGTAGAATGTCTTACATTCTTGATTTGTGTAATTATTTTTTCATGCTTAGATTTAGGTTAGACACTTTTGGCAAGAATACTACGTGCTGCTTATTGTGCCTCATCAGGATGTGTATGAAGGCGGGTTGTCCCACTACTGTTAATAATGAATTTGGTCACTCAGTTAAGATGGTGTCTGCCAGATCTGTCTATTGTAAAGGTACATTTACCCCTTTGTAATTAATGATTTGTGGATGACACTCAAATTGTGTGACTTCTTTTAGCCAGTGGTTTGGGCATGCATCAATAATGAATTAATTTTTACTGAGCTTTTAATGAAAAGTTTCTAAAAAGTTTCATTTCCAAATAGACATTTCTGATTAGGCGTTAAAGAGAGGGTACTGGTAAGTCACTTAAAAATCCTTTCATTTTTGCTGTTTAGATGTCAGGCCAGTTATTTATATTTGATAGCTAGGAAAGAACTTTGCTTTGAGGCCTCACAGTTATTGTCATTATGCATATTAATCTTTTACCCTTTCCAGAAATAAAACAATATTTGTTTATTAGAGAACTTGATTATTTTAAAACACATTAATGAAGGATAACAAGCTAGTGCAGTGCTATACAATGGAAATATAGTACAAGCCAAATACATAATTTGAAATTTTCTAGATAACCACATTAGAAAAGTAAAAAAAAAAACAGGTAGAATTAGTTTTAATAATATATTTTCTTTACATAAATATATTCAAAATATTTTCACATGTAATTAGTATAAAAATTATTGATGAATATTTTACATTCTGTGTGTGTGCACTAAGTCTTCTAAATCTGGTGTGTATTTTATGCTTTTTAAAGAAAATCTTAATTTAGATTAACTATATTAAGTTATGAATAACCACATGTCACACTTCACTAGCCCTGCTGGATAGTGTAGATCTGGTGGTTATAATCTTGGGCACAGAGGAACCAGACTAACTTGGTTCAGATCTTTCTCCTTCACCAGCTAGCGTCATAACTAGGCAAATTCTTTATTCTCTTTGTGGCTTAGTTTTCTCATTGTAAAATGTGGGTAATAGTTCTTACCACTAGCAATGGGGAATTGAAATAATTAATGTAGGTAAATCTGGCACATAGTAAATGCTAAGTAAATGTTAACTCTTATTATGCCTTTAGACTTTGTCCAGTAATTCCCATTCTGTCTTAGAAGTGTCCTTGTATTTTGTTAGGGAAGCTAGGACTAGATATTGGATCCTTTGACTTCTCTTTTATATCTTGATGGTTTTGCCCTCAGTCCCTTGCTTTACAAACTCTTCTGTGGTGACTTTCTAAACCAGTAAGATGAACTAGATTGTTTAGGAGAGTGTTAATTTCAAGCATTCTCTCCTCTTGTTACCATAATTTACTGAAATGAATGGGAAAACCCAATACCTCTGCAAATGGCAATGAGTTAATGAGAGATTTATCATTATGATTTTTTAAACCCACAAAAGATTGAGAGCTACAATATATTGGGTTGCTTTTTCTTTGTAAAACAAATACCTCTCTCCCACAGAAGGCTATGTAATTGTAGCAGTAAGATAAACAGATGCACATACAAAATTAAGGTGATCTTGAAGATTGATGAAGTGTAGTTGTATCTAGTTCAGAGTTATTTAGGATGGCTTCCAAATTTGTTGGTTATCGAGTCTTATATGAGGTCACAATAACTTTGAAGTTTTGCAGAGGAGATGTCCTGTTTAAAAATAACTTGACAGTTTACTTTGCTATAACTTTTGGTACCTAGAATACTAGTAAATTATCATTGCCCATAGTAGAAAAATAAAACATCATTAAACAAAACAGTATCAGTTAGTTGAAACCTTTGTAAGCATTCAGTGAATCAGCATTCCTAAAGATGATGTTGCTAAAATGAAATGGTGGTAATTTGAATATTACAGTGTATACCAGTGCCAGGATTCAGACCATTGGATTGTACCTCCAAGTTAATTTTTACATTATATTATCATTACAGCCATGTTTTCAGCAGTATAACAAAAGTGGAACTGAAAAATAATCTTGTTTGAGGAATTTAAAAGAGTTTGCAATGGAATTGGGTGAATGTGCATCAGTATCAGGTCTTACTCGTAGGAGAATCTTCTGGCCACCCGTATTAAGAAAGTGGCTTATAAGATATTTCCAGGCTGGGTACAGTGGCTCATACCTGTATTCCCAGCACTTTGGGAGTGCAAGGCAGGAGGATGATTTGAAGTCAGGAGTTTGAAACCAGCCTGGGTAACATAGGGAGGCCCTGTCTGTACCAAAAAAAAAAAAAAAAAAAACCAAAATAACCCAAAAAGCTTTCATGAACGTTCTGTAATGAATGTGAAAATTCTTACATTTTTCTCATCCAGCAGAATGAAAAATGACCAATTCAGATTTCCCCATTTTGAGCTAAAATATAGCTAAATAAGAGCTAAACATTGCTAAGATTGTTTATTATTAACACACTTTTCCTGAGAGTTGTTTTGGAGAACTTCCAGGTAACTGGTCAGAACATTGATGGTACTCTTTGCAGGTTATCACACTGCCCCTGTCTTCTTGCACATCATGAAGAAGTTATATAAAATATTAACTTCAGTTATTTACGGTACTTTAAGAAGTTACCTAAAACATTTTTACAAAGGACAGACTTCAAGTCATCTCGATGTCAAATTTTGGAGACTAAGGCTAATTTTAGAAAGGAGATTTGATGTTATCCACAGTCACTAAGAATCACTAATACTTAATTCCATCTTGGCCCAGGCACCTTTCCTACCTGTAGAATCCTGAAAAAGGATAAAACAAAACAACAAACAAAAACGAAGATGCAAATAGTCATGGCAAGACAGGGATTATTTTAATACTCTCCGATGGTCTAGCCTGCTCATGGGAAGACAGACCTTAGAAAAGAGAAAAAAGCAAACAGGTAATTGCTGTGAAGATTACACATCGGGTAGAAGGATAGAGGATTAGGATCTCTTCAGAAATAGTTGTTAGAAAAGGCCTCTGTAGAAGGGACAGTTTGGTTAAAACATGAAGGAAGAGGCTAGCCATGTGACAGAGAGTGGGTGCAGAGCAAGTGTTCCAGGCAGAGGGGCGGCACATGCTGAGGCCCCAGTGTGGGAAAGGACATAGATTGTTCAGGCAACTGAGTAATGTGGCTTATTCAGAGTCCATTGAGAGAAGTGAGAGGAAGTGTGTGATACGAGATTAGGTTGGAGAGAAGCAGGAAACAGATCCTGTAGGCAGGCCGTGGTAATTAATTTGGATTTTATTTTAGTTGTAATGGGGAGCTGTTGAAAGATTAGACAGGGAAGAAAGATGATCAAACTTGGTTTTAAGATCACTTAATATTATTTTACACATAGCAGTTGTCAAAATATGAGTAAAAGTACATTCCGTATTATTTTATACATAAGAATTTCTAAAATGTAATTGTAAAAACTAAAGTCCTAGATTGTTAGTGATTTTGGGAGAGATATTGTAGGTTCTTGAACTGTGAATAGTTACTATTTATTGATGATCTGTTATCTGCCAAGCAATGAGTGGGTTTTTTGTTTGTTTGTTTGTTTTTTGAAACAGAGTCTTACTCTGTCGCCAGGCTGGAGTGCAGTGGCGCCATCTCGGCTCACTGCAACCTCTGCCTCCAGGATTCAAGCGATTCTCCTGCCTCGGTCTCCCAAGTAGCTGGGACTACAGGTGTGTACCATCACACCCGGCTTATTTTTATATTTTTAGTAGAGATGGGGTTTCACCAGCAATGAGGTATTTTACACAAATTCTCTCTCATCTTCACAGAAATTTCCTTGAAAGGAAGCATAATTTTTCCTGTTTGATGGGGGAGGAAATTTTAGATACAGAGAGAAATTAAGCAACTAGCACAGAAGGGCTAGGATTCAGAAACATGTCTGCCTGACTTTACTGTCCGTAGTTTTTTTTTTTTTAGTGTCTTTTTACAGGGAGGGAGCTGAGGGAGAAGAACAAGGCTGAAAATTGAAGAAAAGGAAAGTACTCTTATTATCATCAATGTTTGTGGAATAAAGGAATTCAGATTTTTTTAATTTGGGAGAATGGTTGGGAAGGTAGTCGCTATAAATTAGAACAATGTATCAAAGCACATTACCCTATAGAAATTGAATCTCCCTCGAATTTCCCTGTAGGACGTTATGATCCCAAAGAAGAATTTCAGATCCAGCTTTGATTAGATATTGGCATTCACTGTTTTTATGGTATACTTGTATGCCATGAAGTTTTAAAAGCATATATGTTTATCAGACAATTAAAAGGATCTATATAATGTTAACAATTAATTCCATGTTTTCCCCAGGAGAGGGATTCCGTAAAGTTGAAATATAGGGCAGATGATGTGTCTGAGGTAGATCAGTTTTTGAAGAAATGAGCTATGCACAGCAGAGAGAGGCTGAGCTCTGGAACCAGAAGTGCTGTTACGTAGCAAAACAGGGTAGAAAACGTTTGTTAACACTTAAGTGTTGCCTGTTCTTAGTTAATAACGTGAATGTTGCTGAGATTTTTGAATGTTAAATTACTTTAATTTTCTAATGTAGTTGAGAACTTAAAGCAAGATAGTCTGAACTGCATAGTGATAGTGGACACTAAAGGACCAGGATGGATGAAATACGGGATTTGGAGATCGACAGGGGGGATGGGATGGCTGAAAGAAACATTATTAATAAGTAGTAAAAAAGGAAGTCCTTTGACAGTAGTGTCTTAGCTTATTCTAATACATTGATACTTATGATGAACATTATACAGAATGCTTGCATTTGTAGGTATATAAATATGCTGGCTGTCCTGCCTTGCATTTCTGCCACTATTAAACTTTGAACCTCTTTTGGCAATAGGGCAGATGATTTCATTTTATTTCTGCAAGTATTCAAATGCCATATGTTAATGTTTTACTCTGGGTACAATTAAGTTGAGTATAATTACTGGTCACACAATTAAGACATGCACCGAGTGATATGATTTGTTGATATTGGTGAGAGTTACAACTGAGAGAAGTTCCCTGTGGATATCTTCTTTCCACAAGATGGAATTCTATCAAGAAGTGTGAAATATTCTATCAGAATGTGAGGAATAGTCTATCAAGAAGTGAGAGCTATTCCATTAAGAAGTGAGAAATTTGCAGAGACTTGGGAATGTAGACGATATTAGACAGGATCATTAAACTGTTTCAAAATGGAATCCAGTGACTCTGGCCATAGTAAACCAAAATTAAGCAAATGTAAGTGGCTGGGGAATCAGGTCTCTGGGGAGAAGTATAGGACAGTTTTCATAGAAAGTCAGTTAAGGAGTGAGTGTTTGATAACCCTTCTATTGTGACAAAAAGTGGGTAAAGAAAATGGTGTTAGATCTTTTAGAAAATAATCTCCTGTTCCCATCAAAGGATTGTTCACCACCACCAACAACAAAATTTTTGTTATTGAAAAAAAAAGATAAGAATGTATATGCAGTTGTTCATATATTCTAAAAAATGGCAATACGGAAATAGATGGAATAAAAGGCGTTCTCCCTTTATGCTGTCTGTTGGCAGCTCAAACCCACTGCTCTCCCCAGGGAGGAAACAATGTTAACTGTTCAGTGTTTGCTATTCTAGTCTTTTCCCTGTGTATTTGCATTTAAATATGAGCACACAAGCATCTGTACATGTGTACATATTTTATCAGAATCGTACTCTACATATTTTTAACATTTTTTATTATTTATGTATCTTGACAGTCTTAATCTCAGCATACAGATATACCCCAGACTTTTCATAATGTTCCTCTCCTGTGCAGACTATATGTGCATATATGAATTTATGAATGAAGATAGCTATATTTCTGCTTAAGTAATACTATTTTTATGTAAAATATTCAGACAATACCAAAGGTGAAAGAAAAAAAAAACTGAAATCCTTGAGATAATCCCTATTTTGGTGACCATTTAAAAAAAATGTTTTTCTTTAGGCGTTTACATGAGTGTGAACATACATCACATCTGCTACACATATAGGTATAATATTTATTTATTTATTTTTTGAGACAAGGTCTCCCTCAGTTACCCAGACTGGAGTGCGGTGGTGTAATCTTGGCTCACTGCATCCTCTGTCTCCCGTGCTCCAGTGATCCTCCCACCTCAGCCTCCTGAGTAGCTAGGACTACAGGTACAAGTTACCACTCCTGGCTAATTTTTGTTTTGTTCTGTTTTGGTTTTTTTTTTGGTAGAGAGAGGGTTCAGACATGTTGCCCAGGCTGATCTCAAACTCCTGGGCTCAAGCAGTCTGCCCACCTTGGCTCTCCAAATTGCTGGAATTACAGGGGTGGGCCACTGTGCCCAACCAGTGAAATATTTATAAATGGATTATACATACAAGATGATTTTTATCATGGAACTATTTTATATGCTTGGGGATTTTTATCTTTCTTCCACATGCTTTCTCCTGTCCTTCCCCTCCCAGTAACCAGTAGTAACAACCTGGTGTAAACTTTTCCTACCTTTCTCAATGCCCATATAGTCGTATACATGTGAAATTATATAATTTACACTCATCTGCATTATTCATTTTTCACAGAACTTATTCTACATCAACTGAAACATAGCTCACTTATTTTTTTCCTGGATAATATTCTAAGGCAAGGATCAGCAAACTACAAGAAATCAACCAAATCCATTCAGCCACCTATTTGTATAAAGTTTTATTGGAACGTAGCTTCACCCATTTTTGTGTTGAGCAGTTTAGCCTTTTAAATTCTTTATCTGTTATATGTGGCACAATTTCCCCCAAATCCATTGTTTGTCTTTTGCTTTGTTATGATATTTTGCCATAAAAAGTTGGTTTTTAAAATTTTGTTAATGAAATAAAGTAAAACATGCTTCTTTCCCAGCTTTGAGTTTCTGATTTTGATTTTAAAGGTTGCCTAACTCCAGGGTTATCCTTGTATTTTCCTAAAATTTCTTCTAAGGTTTTTGTCACTTACATTTTTCACAGGCCTTGGATACATTTTTATGTCTGTATTGAGTGACATTGTAATATAATGCAGTATAAGATCACAGATAATGAACAAATAGCTAACAATAATGTAATAAAGATCACAGACTCTGGTTCTGTGATTTACTACCTGTGTGACCTTTGACAAGATCCTTAACATTTATGTGTTGTTTGTTTTCCTCTCTAAAATTGGGCTGATTCTTGTACCTGTTTTGTAAGATAATAGTGAAGTTTAAATGAGTGATTAATATGTAGAAAATATTTAGAAGATTATCTGGTACACAGAAACATGTTAAGTGCTTACTATTATTACATGGTGTGCGTAGGCATCTCACTTTTTTCCTGTTTGGATAACCAGTTGTCCTAGTAACATTTACTGAATAGTTAGTTCATCCTTTTTCTCAGTCGATTTAAAATGTCTTCTCTACTACATATTAAGTTTCCAAATATATATAGCTCTGTTTTGGGGCTTTATAGCATGTTATGTGTCTTTATCCCCTGCTCCAGAGCCACAGTGTCTTAATTACTATGGTTTTATACATACTGGTAACTAATGAATGGAGTCCCTTTACTTTGTTTTGCAGAATTACTTTGGCTCTTAATGGCTTTTTTTTTTTTTTTTTGCTTTTCCATATAGTTTTCTAAACATCAGAATTTATAAAAATTGGTTGTTATTAAGTCTTAGCATGGGAGGGAGTGATACTAAGTGGCCATTATTAGAACCTACAGTTCCTCATTAATATTTTAACCAGTGGAAGTTTTTAAAAGTTATCTGGTTATATAATCAGAACCATCCACCATGGTGGATTGGTACTATCCACCATGCTAGGTGGGTACTGGGAATATAGCAAATGAAAACTGCAGAAAGATAGATCGTAAGCCTGCAGTGTCCAAACTATACCCTGAGATACCCAGAGGCACCTCAGAGAACTCTGAGGGTCAGCGACCACATCTGTTGGAAACTATGTGAACTTCTAGCTCAAGGCAGTTGACAGTTTCAGCATCTCATTGTACCATCTTCATTTTGTAGCTGTGATATCTTTGTGAATTGAGCTTTTGGTGGTTACTCTTTTAAAAAGCAAGCACTATGCAAAAATCAGCGTGACAGGAAATGTGGGTGGCAATATTTAGTTGTATAGCATCTAAATTTTAGAAGTTGTGTGGTGCCCTGTAGGTGCAAACATCCCATAGTAACTAATTGTGGTTATTTTAAAATGAAATATATATATATTTTTCAATTTGCATGTATTATTTTTTCAAAAAGGTGCTAACTTGTTGAGACATAGATACCCATTTGTTTGAACCTAACTGTTAAAAATAATAATAAATAAATAAATAAATAAAAAATAAAACAGTTAGCTATTTCTTTTGACCTATGGAATTCTTGAAAGAGAAAATAAGGGTACTAGGAGCCAAGCAAGTTTGGGAACCGCTCTACTTTAACAAACAAGTTATTACAAATATTCAAAAATTAAGAACATTTGGAGTGCTCTGGAGGTAGAGCATACATCATGCTTACTTAGAACAGGCAAAACTAACATAGCCTGGGCACCAGGGACAGAGCATTTCTGGGCAAATGATATTTAAGTTAAGCTTGAGGGAAGACTGGGAACTGACTGAAAAGGAGTGGTGATGGGAATGCTTTGTGTGAAGAGGCGGGAGCTGTCGGGGACTGACTGGAGAGTAATGCAGAGGGGCTGGAGATAGGCAGGAGCTAGATCACTTGGTGACTAATGTGGCAATTCCTTAAGATTTCTTTGTAAAAGGCAGCAGCAGTCCTTTGAATGAAGAGAGGATATCTTAGGTCACTGCCCTCCTACTGAGGGAACAAAATACAAAATGATATATAGAAATATTTATGTAACACTGTGTTCTCAATAATTTAGAGTGAATATTTTTTTGTAAACATTTTGAAGTGCCTTGATTTTCAGAGGCATTTGTAAGCTTTCCTATGAATGTAATTTGCTCTTAATTTTTCAAACACATACACTTTTTTTTGTTCAACTTGGCTCAATTTTAAAAATGAAATAAAATCAAAAGCAAGTCAGTGTTACTGCAAAACATTTAAATTGTAATTTTGGGGATATTTTTTCAAATTGCAAAAATTGTGTTGTAATTTTGAAATAAAATATATTTTATTACCAGTAATATAATATTTCAGATTTTTAATTTGCATATTTTAACCACCAGTTTGCATTTATTATTTTTTCAAAAAGGTGCTAACTTGTTGGGACATAGATACTCATTTGAAAATGACTGTGGGAATTCTCTGAGGTGCCTTTGGGTATCTCGGGATATAGTTTGGGAACTGCAGGCTTACGATCTATCTTTCTGCAGTTTTCATTTGCTCTATTCCCAGTACCCACCTAGCATGGTGGATGGTACCAATCTTTAGTTTATATAACCAGGTAACTTCTAAAAACTTCCACTGGCTAAAATATTAATGAGAGGCTGCAGGTTCCATTCTAATAATGACCACTTAGTATCACTCCCTTCCATGCTAAGACTTAATATCAAACTTTTTGTAAACTGAGTTGCACAACTGTTAACACAGTAGACATATAAAGGTAATTTCTCTTAGTTTAGCTATCTTATATCCTTTTTGTTTGTGTGTTTATTCTCCGATTCCAGTAAATTAATGCAATGTAACCATTTTGATAGTGATAAGAAACTAACTGCAGGTTACTTTTGAAAAATTTCTAAGCTTATTGTCAGGAATTTTAAGACTCGTAAAATAAATTTCATGGTCATTAAATGGACGTAGAGACCTGAAACTCTTTTCTAATACCTGCTTGTGGTGTTTGGGAAAGGATGATTAGTGTGATTAGAATTAGAATTTGTTTATCGTTGAAGTGTTGGAAAACTTTTAAAACAATTGAATGTTATTTTCTTCCATTTGCCAGTGTGTTTTATATTTCTTTTTTTTTTTTTTTTTTTTTTTGAGACAGACACTTGCTCCGTTGCCAGGCTGGGGTGCATTGGCTCACTGCAGCCTCTGCCTCCTTGGTTCAAGCTATTCTCCTGCCTCAGCCTCCCCAGTAGCTGGGACTAAAGGCGTGTGCCACCATGCCCCGCTAATTTTTGTATTTTTAGTAGAGATGGGGTTTCACCATGTTGGCCAGGATGATCTTGATCTCTCAACTTCATGATCCACCCGCTTTGGCCTCCTAAAGTGCTGGGATTACAGATGTGAGCCACCACACCCAGACATGTTTTATATTGCTTTAGAGCTATTTGTTTATTATATAATACAGAATTTGTATCATCCTTACATTCATAATGTAAATAAATTATAAAGAAGTGTGTAGATATATTTGAAAAACAGTCTTAGTTTCTTTTGTTGGATTAGGTTTCTCTGATTTTTTACAAGGAAAGCTGATGACAACTTGAGTTGTTTATAAAGGAGTTGGTCAGAAGTTTTCTTGAAGAAAAATGATAAGTGGCTGAGAATATAAGGTTTATAGCAAATATTTTTCTATAAATTTTGTTCTCATATTGAAAGAACTGTTAGGGTCTTAGAGAAATTAAGCTAATTCCTCCCATGCTCTTTACACTAAAATGAATTCTAGATGAAGATTAAATGTAGAAAATCACAAAATGTAGAAAATCACAAAACTAATAGAACGAATCAAGGCCAAAATTTTTTATAATCTTGGTATAAAAAAGACCTTAACCATAACAGTTAGTTTTATTTAGCTTAAAATTTATTCTTATAACAAATATTATAAAGTCAAATGGAAAAAGATAAGATTTGCAAAATATGATGGCAGATTGCTTTTTAAGTCAGCCGGTTGAATAAATTCACTAGAAAAATGGACAAAGTGTATAGTAAATTTATGAAGGAAATACAAATAACTAATAATCATAAAAAGAAACCTCTTCATGAAGAATCATTTTAATTTTCTGCCTCCTTTATGTTCAGTAGAGAATTTTACTTTGAATGCAGTAACTTAAAGTATTTGTAAATCTAAATCTAGGGTTTGAAATAAAACTTTTATTATTTCATATCATTTGTATCATTTAACAAGGCTTGATTAGCTTAGGTAGAAGATTTTTTCCCCCCTCAATGTTCTTTTGAATGAGTCAAAATTTGGTTTCCTAGTAGAAAGTAAATTTTATTTATTAGACTTTTATAGTCAGATGACTATATTTATGTGTCACATCCAAAGAGCAGCAGTTAATAATTTTTGGCCTTGTTAATAGTGTATTTTCTGACAGAAATAGTAGAAGAAAGTTTTGCTTAACTTTGTTTTTTTCCCCTTTATTTTTGTAGGAGCCAGCATTCGAACGTTCACTCCATTTTATTTTCTGGTGGAGCCAGTGGATACACTCTCAGTTAAAGGCTCTTCTGTTGTATTAAACTGTTCAGCATATTCTGAGCCTTCTCCAAAAATTGAATGGAAAAAAGATGGAACTTTTTTAAACTTAGTATCAGATGATCGACGCCAGCTTCTCCCAGATGGATCTTTATTTATCAGCAATGTGGTGCATTCCAAACACAATAAACCTGATGAAGGTTATTATCAGTGTGTGGCCACTGTTGAGAGTCTTGGAACTATTGTCAGTAGAACAGCCAAGCTCACAGTAGCAGGTAAGTCTTAAGTGATTTTTTTTTTGCATTTTCAGACATTTATAATGTGCACATCTTGATAAAAGCACTGTTCTCTTGGAGTTTTCATTTAATTAGTAACAACAAATATACTCATTTAACAGATCTCAATTATGCATATATTCTGTGTATGGACCCTTGCTATAGGGCTTGTTCAGTGTCATGACGATAAACTGCAGTGTGTTTCCACTTGTCTGATGACTTAATATTGCTATCAGAAGTACTGAGCAGTTCTTTTCTCCTTTTAAACTTGGAAGTGGCAGAGGAAGTGGTATAGGAAAATTAAATCACGTTGATGGCCAACTTCTTTCTTACCCAGCATAACCATTTAGTATGGTTTTGTAAAACTTGAAGTGAAGTCAGAATCCTGGTTCCTTAATGCCTTAACCAAGGAAATGATGTTCAACTGGATTGATTTAAAATCTAGAGAGTGTGTATTAAGGTGAAGAGCAGAAAGTTGTAAAGGGCAGAAAGTTGTAAAGGATACTCCTGAAAAGGAGTATCCTTATTTGAAGAATGATGGAAAGTGTAAGAGAAATTAGGGATCTAGGAGTCTGCCAAGATGGCCGCATAGAAACAGCTGCGGTGCTTAACTCCCGGTGAGAGAGATGCATAAAGCGAATGATCTCTGCATCTCCAAAGGAGGTACCAGGTTCATCCCAAAGGGTCTGTTTAGACGGTGAGCATAGCCCAAAGAGGGCAAACTGAGGTGGGGTAGGGTGCTGCTTCACCCGGGAAGTGTATCTAACCGGAGGATTGGGGGCTTCCTCCTCCCCTGGCACACCGGTCCAGACACTGCGCTTCTCCCAAAGCCTCTGCAACCCACAGACCAGGAGATCTTCGCCAGGCTGAAAAGTGCCCAAATTACCTGCACAGAGCTGAATAGCAGCCCTGGCCAGTGCCATGGATTGTTGGCACAGATCTAGGCGGACACATAGCTGGGAGAGCCCACAGGATGGAGCTACCAGCCCCCAGGAGAGAGGGGATGCTAAAAGCAGGGAGACAGGTGATAGGCTAGACGGGTCCCTCCCCCACAAAGCCCAGCAGGCTGAAGCCCTTTTGCTTGAGGGTTTTGCAGCCAGCAAATCAGTCAAGCTCGACCCAGAAGGATTGAGCTTGGTGGGGGTAAGGGCATCCACCATTACAGAGGCAGGCCTAATCTCCCAGTGTAAAAAAAAAGACACAGAAAGCCTAAGCAGCAGCTGGACTGAGACCGAGGCAGCCCAGTGGCACCTCTACAGGCAGACAAGGGACAGTCTACAGCCTCAAGCGACTCCCTGAGATCAAAGCTAGGTAAGTCCACGAAGATGGAAAGAAACCAGCGCAAAAAGGATGAAACCATCAAAGATCAGAACACCTCTCCTCCTCCAAGGGATCACAGCTCCTCACCAGCAAGGGAACAAAACAGGATGGAGGATGAATTTGATGAATTGACAGAATCTGGCTTCAGAAGGTGGGTAATAACAAACTTCTCTGAGCTAAAGGAACATGTTCTAACTCAATGCAAAGAAACTAAAAACCTTGAAAAAAGGTCAGATGAAATGCTAACTAGAATAACAAGCTTAGAGAGGAACATAAACAACTTGGTGGAGCTGAAAAACACAGCACAAGAACTTCGCAAAATGTGCACAAGAACTTCGCAAAATGTACACAAGTTTCAGTAGCCGAATCAATCAAGCAGAAGAAAGAATATCAGAGATTGAAGATCAACTCAATGAAATGAGAAGGCAAGAACAGAGAAAAAAGAGTAGAAAGAAATGAACAAAGCCTCCAAGAAATATGGGATTATGTGAAAAGACCTAATCTATGCATGATCGATGTACCTGAATGTGATAGGGAGAATGAATCCAAGCTGGAAAACACTGTCCAGGATATTATCCAGGAGAACTTCCCCAACCTAGCAAGGCAGGCCAACATTCAAATCCAGAAAATACAGAGAACACAACAAAGATATTCCTCAAGAAGAACAACCCCTAGGCACATAATCATCAGATTCACCAGGGTTGAAATGAAGGAAGAAAATGCCAAGGGCAGCCAGAGAGAAAGGTTGGATCACCCACAAAGGTAAGCCCATCATACTCACAGTGGATCTCTTGGCAGAAACCCTACAAGCCAGAAGAGAGTGAGGACCAATATTCAACATCCTTAAAGTAAAGAACTTTCAACCCAGAATCTCATAGCCAGCCAAACTAAGCTTCATAAGTGAAGGAGAAATAAAATCCTTTACGGACAAGCAGCTACCAAAAGACTTTGTCATCACCAGACCTGCCTTACAAGAGCTTCTGAAGGAAGCACAAAACATGAAAAAGAACAACCAGTACAGCCATGTAACATACCAAATGGTAAAGACCAATGACATAATGAAGAAACTGCATCAATTAATAGGCAAAAAAAAAAAAAAAAGCCAGTAACAAAATGGCAGGATCAAATTCACACATAACAGTATTAACTTTAAATGTAAACGGCCTAAATGCCCCAATCAAAAGACACAGACTGGCAAACTGGATAAAAAGTCAATATCCGTTGGTGTGCTGTATTCAGGAAACCCATCTCACATGCAATGACACATATAGACTCAAAGGGATGGAAGAGGATTTACCCAAGCAAATGGAGAGCAAAAAAAAAGCAGGGGTTGCAGTCCTAAACTCTGATAAAACGGACTTCAAACCAACAAAGATCAAAAGACACAAAGAAGGGCATTACATAGTGGTAAATGGATCAATCCAGCAAGAAGCGCTAACTATCCTAAATATATATACTCCCAATACAGGAGCACTCAGACATATAAAGCAAGTTCTGAATGACCTACAAAGAGACTTAGACTCCCACACAATAATAGTGGGAGACCTTAACACTCCACTGTCAGTATTAGACAGACCAATGAGACAGAAAATCAAGGATACCCAGGACTTGAACGCAGATCTGGACCAAGTGGACCAGACATCTACAGAACTCTCCACTCCAAATCCACAGAATATACATTCTTTTCAGCACCACATCACACTTACTCTAAAATTGACCACATAATTGGAAGTAAATCTCTCCTCAGCAAATGCGAAAGAACGGAAATCATAACGAACAGTCTATCAGACCACAGTACAATCAAATTCGAATTCAGGATTAAGAAACTCACTCGAAACTACACAACTACATGGAAACTGAATAACTTGCTTCTCTGAGTGTTGACTGGATAAACAATGAAATGAAGGCAGAAATAAAGATGTTCTTTGAAACCAATGCAAATTAAGACACAACATACCAGAATCTCTGGGACATATTTAAAGCAGTGTCTGTAGGGAAATTTATAGCAATAAATGCCAACATGAGAAGCAAGGAAAGATCTAAAATCATCACCCTATCGTAAGATAGGAAAGAGCTAGAGGAGCAAGATCAAAAACACTCAAAAGCTACCAGAAGACAAGAAATAACTAAGATTAGAGCAGAACTGAAGGAGATAGAGACACAAAATACCCTTCATAAAATCAATGAAACCAAGAGCTCTTTTTTTGAAAAAATCAACAAAGTAGTCTGCTAGCCAGACTAATAGAAAAGACAGAAGAATAGAACAGATGCAATAAAAAATGATAAAGGAGATATCACCACCGAAGCCACAGAAATACAAACCACCATCAGAAGTTACTACAAACAACTCTGTGCACATAAACCAGCAAATCCGGAAGCAATGGAGAAATTTCTAGACACTTACACCCTCCTAGGACTAAACCAGGAAGAAGTTGAATCCCTGAATAGACAAATAACAAGATCTGAAGTTGAAGCAGCAGGTAATAGCCTACCAACCAAAAAAAGTTCAGGTCCAGACGGGTTCACAGCTGAATTCTACCAGACGTACAAAGAGGAGCTGGTACCATTCCTTCTGAAACTATTTCAAACAATACAAAAGGAGGGCATCCTCCCTAACTCATTTTCTGAGACCAACGTCATGCTGATACCAAAACCTGGCAAAGAACTAAAAAAGAAAACTTCAGGCCAATATCTATGATGAACATTGCTGCAAAAATCTTCAATGAAATACCTACGAGCCATATACAACAGCACATCAAAAAGCTTATCCATCATGATCAAGTATGCTTCATCCTGGGGATGCAAGCCTGGTTCAACATACACAAATGTATAAACGTAATCCATCACATAAACAGAACCAAAGACAAAAACCACATGATTATCTTAGTAGATGCAGAGAATGCCTTCAACAAAATTCAACAGCCCTTTATGCTAAAAACTCTCAATAAACTAGGCATTGATGGAATTTATCTCAAAATAATAAAAGTTGTTTATGACAAACCCACAGCCAATATCATACTCAATGGGCAAAAACTGGAAGCATTCCTTTTGAAAACTGGCACTAGACAGGGATGCCCTCTCTCACCATTCCTATTCAATATAGGAAGTTCCAGCCAGAGCAGTCAGGCAAGAAAAAGAAATAAAGCATATTCAGCTAGGAAAAGAGGAAGTCAAATTGTCTCTATTTGCTTACGACATGCTTGTATATTTAGAAGATACCATTGTCTCAGCCCAAAATATATTTAAGCTGATAAGCAACTTCAGCAAAGTCTCCGGATACAAAATCAATGTGCAGAAATCACAGGCATTCCTATGCACCAATAACAGACAAACAGAGCCAAATCATGAGCAAATTCCCATTCACAATTGCTACAAGGAGAATAAATTACCTAGGAATACAACTAGCAAATGACGTGAAGGACCTCTTCAAGGAGAACTACAAACCACTGCTCAAGGAAATGAGAGGACACAAACAGATGGAGAAACATTGCATGCTTATGGCTAGGAAGAGTCAATCTCATGAAAATGGCCATACTGCCCAAAGTAATTTATAGATTCAATGCTATCCCTATCAAGCTACCATTGACCTTTACAGAACTGGAAACAACCACTTTAAACTTCATATGGAACCAAAAGAGAGCCCGCATAGCCAAGGCAACCTAAGCAAAATGAACATCACACTACTTGAATTCAAACTATACTACAAGCCTACAGTAATCAAAACAGCATGGCACTGGTACCAAAACAGAGCTATAGATCAATGGAATGGAACAGAGGCGTTGGAAGAAACATCACACATCTACAACCATTTGATCTTTGACAAACCTGACAAAAACAAGCAATGGGGAAAGGATTCCCTTTTTAAGAAATGGTGTTGGGGAAACTGGCTAGCCATCTGCAGAAAGCTAAAACTGGACCCCTTCCTTACACCCTGCACTAAAATTAACTTCAGATGGATTGAAGATTTAAACACAAAACCTAACACCATAAAAATCCTAGAAGAAAACCTAGGCATTACCATTTAGGACATAGGCATAGGCAAGGACTTCATGACTAAAACACCAAAAGCAACAGCAACAAAAGCCAAAATAGACAAATGGGATCTAATTAAACTTAAGATGTTCTGCACACAAAAGAAACAGTCATCAGAGTGAACAGGCAGCCAACAGAATGGGAAAAAATTTTTGTAGTCTATGCATCTGACAAAGGCCTAATATCCAGAATCTACAAAGAACTAAAGCAGGTTTACAAGAAAAAAAAGACAAACCCATTCAAAAATGGGCAAAAGATATAAATAGGCACTTTTTCAAAAGAAGACATTTATGAGGCTAACATATGAAAAATGTTCATTTTCATTCGTCATCAGAGAAATGCAAATCAAAACCACATCGAGATACCATGTCACGCCAGTTAGAATGGTGATCATTAAAAAATCAGGAGACAACAGATGCTGGAGAAGATGTGGAGAAAAAGGAACATTGTTACACTGTTGGTGGGAATGTAAATTAGTTCAACCATTGTGGAAGACAGTGTGGCGATAACTCAAGGATCTAGAAATAGAAATTCCATGACCTGGCAGTCCTATGTGTCTTTATAATGGAACAATTTATAATCCTTTGGGTATATGCTGGGTATGCAAAGGATTATAAATCGTTCTATTATAAAAACACATATACATGTATGTTCATTGTGGCACTGTTTACAATATCTAAGACCTGTAGCCAACTCAAATGCCCATCAGTGATAGACTGGACAAGGAAAATGTGGCACATATACACCTTGGAATACTACACAGCCATAAAAAAGTATATGTTCATGTTCTTTGTAGGGACATGGATGAATCTGGAAACCATCATTCTCAGCAAACTGACACAGGAACAGAAAACCAAATACTGCGTGTTCTTGCTCATAGGCCGGTATTGACCAATGAGAACACATGAACACAGGGAGGGGAGCATCACACACTGGGGTCTGTTGGGAGGGGGCTAAGGGAGGGACAGCAGGAGCTGGGGAAGTTGGGGAGGGATAACATGGGGAAAAATGCCAGGTATAGGTAATGGGAAGGAGGCAGCAAACCACCTTGCCACGTGTTTACCTATGCAACAGTCCTGCATGATCTGCACACGTACCCCAGAACCTAAAGTACAATTAAAAAAGAAAGAAAAGTTAGGGATCTAGACGAGTAAGATATAGTTTCTAAGTAAGTCATGTCCATTTTGTAGAAGATACTAGCATTCCTGAGATGGTGTTTCTTTATTTGAGTACCAGATGAAATAGTTTTTGTGAAGGGTCGTGTTATACAAAAATGTTATCTTTAAATCTTGTATTTACTGTTTCTTGGTGAAATGCCCACATGTGAGATAGAACCTCAGAGACAGTAGTCTCCTGCCTCATTCTTACTCCAGGATTATGGCTTCCCATCTCATGCTCACTCCCGAGTATATTTCCTTATTCATTCAGAGCATAATGGCTGTTTTTTTTTTTTTTTTTTTTCTCTTTGGGGACAAATACTCAAAGTTGAATTTGGGTGTGACATAAAGTTTCTGTAATTATTCCATAGTTGTAGATTGAGGATAGAGAAATAAAAGGAGAAACAAATGGGTCCTTTTGGCAATTTCCCTTTTCTTTCCTTCCTTTTCTCCCTTCCTCCCTTCTTTCCTCTCTTCCTTCCTTTCTTTCTTCTTTTCTCTTTTTTTTTTCTTTCTTTTCTCTCTCTTTAAAAAATATCCATTTGCCAGGCTTTCTCCAACATGTTTCATAAATAAATTAGTATAATGACTGCCTCTACAGTGTCCTTTAGGTCAGTGTCTGTCTATAATTTAAGTTCTTAAATATCTCTTATCTGGGCTTTAGTCATGGGCTCCCTCCTGTCAGCTGTCCCCCCACATGCTATCATCAGATCCAGTGAATTCTGCTTCCTAATTTCTCTGTACTTAATCCACTTTCTGGATTGAAAGAAATGGCTATTGAGAGAAGACTGAATACTCCCATTCTTCCCTCACCACAGCATTATAAGCATCTACCTGCTTACCTTATTCTTCCCCTCCTCCAGTCCAGTCTCCACCTGGTTAGAGTACTCTTTCTTACCCTTCAGTGATCCTCCAGTAACACCATCAAATTAACATCTCAACTCTCAAATAACAGGCCTGTTGATTCCTTTTATGAGCCATCCTCCACTTCTCCAACCTTATTTCTTAACATTTCACCCTGCCTCTGTCCCCACCCCTACCTCCTACCTGCACCACCACCCTCATCTCCCTAACTACAGTTTTAAGCACTGGCAGTACTGAGTATTTTATTTCCTTTCATTTATTCTCTGCCTTCCAGCCTTTGCTCATGGCTTCCCCACTGCCTGTTAATTTTATCCTCCACCTTTTCCTCACTTTCTTCTCCTCTGCTAAGTTTGTCCATTCTTCCTCTTAGCTTGGATATCCTTCAGGAAGCATTTTTTGACCCAGTATCTAAGCACGCAGCACCATAGAAGGTGATACATTCTGTGGTGACTGCATACAGGGTTCTGTTGGAAAGTTATTTAAGCTATTCTTGGCCCTAGGTATCAGGAGTCAATAGTGCCCAAGCTAAGAGATTAAATAAAAGTTCTTTTAAATAGTTGCATAGTATACGTTGTCTAGATATACATACTGTAATTTATTTAAAGATTTCTTTACTGCTGAACTATTAAATGGATTAAAATTGTTGGATGTTATAGGCAGTATTATAGTGAACTGCCTTCTGCAAATCTTTGTTTATATAAAACAGATTACTGGAATTGGGGTTGCTGGATCATAGGATACACTTTGTGTGTTTGCGTGTGTCTGTGCACACGTGCGTGCACACGCACACACAATTTAAAAGGTACTAGTTTGTCAGTTCCTGAAACCGTTAACCATAGTGTTACCATATGACCCAGCAGTTCCACTTCTAGGTATCCTCCCAGGAGAAATGAAAAGCTATGTCCACACAGCAATTGGTACGTGAATGTTCACAGCAGCATTATTCATAATAGCCAAAAAGTGGAAACAACCTACATGTCCATCACAGAGTGGATAACCAAAGTATGGTATATTCATAGGATAAAATATTATTTAGCAATAAAAAGGAATGAAGTCCTGACACATACTGGAACATGGATGAACTGCAAAAATACGCTGTTAGCCAGTCACAAAAGATCACATATTGTATGATCTCATATATATGAAATGTCCAGAATAGGAAAATCTATAGAATTAGAAAGGCAGATTGGTAGTTTTCTAGGACTAAGGACCCATGAGTGGGGGAGCAGGGATGAGGCACTTGGGGTGTGTGACGTGGGGTAGTTGTGGGCTATGCAGAATGACTGCAAGTGAGTACAGATTTCTTTTTGGGATGATGAGAAGGTTCTGAAACTAGGTTATGGTGATGATTGCAGAACTTTGCTCATATACTAAAAAGTTACTAAATTGTGTACTTTAGATAGTGAACTTGATGGTATATAAATTATATCTCAATAAAACTTAAAAATAAATTCTGCCAAATTGCCATTCTAAAATACTCCTAGAGTTTTTTGGTTGCAAGCAGTAGAAACTGATTGTAGCCAAGTCAAACAAGAAGGGAAGTTTTTGAAAGAACATTAAATAGGTAGCTCATAGAATTAAATATGAGAGGTATTTTTCTCTGAGTTGTCTTATTTCTCCACAACCAAAATTTCTGTTTTTCTATCTGGGCAGTACATTTACTGTGAGTATTTTGCCCAGAGGTGGAATAGGGTGTTCTAAATATAGACATTGTTAATATCTTCTTGTCAACTCTGGATCTTACTCCCACCCTCCTTTTTCTCCTGCAGTTTTCCAGAGGCAGCAGGGCAACTGGCTTCCTTGAGAGCACAGGAAGCTGCAGCATTCTGTGCCTTGATATGTCAATTACTAGTCTTCCATCTGCTTTTCCTACTCAGAAATTTTTTGAAATCTCGTCTGCCAATTCTCCATGTTTTTGTTGGCTTAAATTTTTAAAATTACTAATTTTTATGGGACCTCAGGAGTAAGAATTTTTTGACTCTTTAAAAATAGAACCTAGCTGGGTGCGGTGGCTCATGCCTGTAATCCCAGCACTCTGGGAGGCCGAGATGGGTGGATCACCTGAGGTCAGGAGTTTGAGACCAGCCTGGCCAACATGGTGAAATCCTGCCTCTACTAAAAATACAAAAATTAGCTGGTGTGTGGTGCATGCCTATAATCCCAGCTACTTGAGAGGCTGAGGCAGGAG
This sequence comes from Plecturocebus donacophilus, assembly GCA_004027715.1. Taxonomy (NCBI): domain Eukaryota; kingdom Metazoa; phylum Chordata; class Mammalia; order Primates; family Pitheciidae; genus Plecturocebus; species Plecturocebus donacophilus. The sequence continues at coordinate 26,055 of PVKP010028561.1, forward strand.
AATTGTTTGAACCTTGGAGGCAGAGCTTACAACAAGCTAAGATTGTGCCATTACACTCCAGCCTGGGTGACAGTGAGACTCTGTCTCAAAAAAAAAAAAAAAGGAAATTAAAATAGAACCGTATTTTGGTTTTATTGATTAAGATTTCCTCTTTTCCCCAACTTTATTAGTTTTTGTGTTTATCTTTGTTAATTCCTTTCTTCTGATATTCTGGTTTCTTAAAAGTAGATATTTGGTCAAATCATGGCAGCTCAAGGAAAAAAAAGCAAATTTTTTGATAATTTTATCTTTTTGTTTTGTTCTAAGCACAGCAGAGTCACTTTTTAGATATGAATAATAATAATAGCAAGTTAAGTGTTTATGCAATATACTATATATAAATTATTTAAGGATCTTTTTTTTTAAACAATCCTGTGAGGCCTGTTACTCTCATTTTACTTGTGAAGAAACTGAGTCTTAGAGAGAGGTTAAATAACTTGTCAACTTCATACATCTATGAAATAGTGGTGTTGGGATTCAGATTGAGATATGTGACTTGGAAACTGATGCTCTTAGCTACTACATTCTGTGGCATCTATAGAGTATTTATGATGACATTTTTGGTTCACATTTTATTTTGAAGTAATTTCAAATTTAGGGAGTAGGTACAAGAATAGAACCAATAAACCTCGTAAACCTTCACCAAAATTACCCGATTGATAACATCTTAACATATCTGCCTTATCCCCCCAAATATGCATATTTTTTCTGAACCATTAAGAGTAAATTGCAGACAGGTTTTCTGTAACCGCCACGTAAATACCTACATGTATGTTTCCTTGAAACAGGGACGTTCTCCTAGATAACCACAGATGTTCATCAAAATTAGGAAATTAACCTTAATACAATACTACCGTTTAATTTAGATTTCACTTTTTGTATCAATAAAGTTCTTTATAGAAAAAAACAAAAGCAGAGTACTCCTCTCCTCCTCCCAGACACAGTCTTCTTTCTGGCCCAAGATTACATATTTCACTTAGTGGTTGTATCTCTTTAAACTCTTTTGATATAACTTGGTTTTTCCTTGCCTCATTTTGGGTTTGTTTGATATTCCCCTATGAATAGATTCAGATTTTGCATTTTTGGGAGGAATACCACAGAAGTAACGCTGTGTTCTCAGTGCATCATGCCAAGAAGCATGTGATGTTTTCTTCTGTTGCTGGTTATAACTAATACTTAAGATGGTCTGTGCAGTGTTTCTCCATTGTAAAGCTTAGTACTTTTAGTAATGAGTATTTTGGGAAGAGATACTTTGATACTCTGTAAATAGACTGTTCCTCATCACATTTTTGTTTACTAGTTTTAGTATCCATTGAGGATTCATGCCTGAATCATTTATTACTATCAAATCGTGATTTTTCTAGTTCCATCATTTCTATAAGGTAGAGCTTTTCCTTCTCTTCCACTTGTTTGTTTACATTTGCATGAACCCACAGGTTTTTGTTTTATTCAGTGGGTTGTAATGCATATTAATACTATTTTCCCAGATTTAACCAGAGGAAGCTCCCTTCAGTTTGACTTAGATATACTTTTGATATGTCCACATTGTTATTTGGACTATTTTCTTTATGTCATAAGATGTTCCAGGTTCATCTTGTACCTTTTCTCCTTCTGCACTCTTAGAATTGGTCACTTCTCCAAGCATGTTATTTAGAAAAGATAGAGTCACCATACATACCATTGCTACTGAAGTGATATTGATGCTGGACCTTCTCTGTGGGCAAGGCTAGGAAATATATAGGTGTATATATGTATGTAAGTATAGCAATGAATATGTAATGACTATACAAAATGTATAAATGTTTCACACATACTTTTATATTTATATAGATATCCATATGTATTTTTATATCTATAATTATGTAAAACCATGAAGTTTATACTGATACCTCCATTCTAGACCAATATCATGGAATTTATTCTACCCTTCTCCTTTTTGATGTTTGCACCTTGCTTCTTCAACTGTGAGGAATATGACTCCAGTTACCCTTAATGCATTTACTTATTTGCTCTGTATCCCTGTATTTAGCTAATTTCCATGGACCTTCTTCTCAACCCTGGTTCTACCATATGTTGTAGACTTGTGGGCTGACTTGCTCCTGGCCCCCATGACAAAATTTTAAAGTAATATTTAATTAAATTTTATTCCTTCTTTTCCTTTATTGTCTAGGTCTTCCAAGATTTACCAGCCAACCAGAACCTTCCTCAGTTTATGCTGGGAACAGCGCAATTCTAAATTGTGAAGTTAATGCAGATTTGGTCCCGTTTATGAGGTGGGAACAGAATAGACAACCCCTTCTTCTGGATGATAGAGTTATCAAACTTCCAAGTGGAACGCTGGTTATCAGCAATGCGACTGAAGGAGATGGCGGTCTTTATCGTTGCGTAGTGGAAAGTGGTGGGCCACCAAAGTATAGTGATGAAGCTGAATTGAAGGTTCTTCCAGGTATTAACTCTTTATCAGGACTGATGGTTTTATGTTTATGAATGGGTAAAAATTGTTCTGTTAGAATTTTAAAAAATAATGAATGTTGGCTGGGCGCAATGACTCATACCTGTAATCCCAGCACTTTGGGAGATTGAAGTGGGTGGATCACCTGAGGTCCAGCCTGGCCAACATGGCAAAACTCTATCTCTACTAAAAATACAAAAACTTAGCCGGGCAGGTGTGGTGGCAGGTGCATGTAATCTCAGTTACTCTGGAGACCGAGGCAGGTGAATTGCTTGAATCTGGGAGCTAGAGGTTGTAGTGAGCCTAGATTGTGCCACTGCACTCCAGCTTGGGCAATAGAACAAGACTCCGTCTCAAAAAAAAAAAGTTAATATGTGGTATGACATTTTACTGTCAGCATAAGGAGTCTCAGTTTCTTATAGGAGTGAAAAGAGGAAAATATGCCAGAAGATCCACTCTTTAAGGAATGCATTATTAAAAATGTATCAGACCAGGCGCAGTGGCTTACGCCTATAATCCCAGCACTTTGGGAGGCCAAGGCGGGTGGATCATGAGGTCAAGAGATCGGGACCATCCTGGTCAACATGATGAAACCCCGTCTCTACTAAAAATACAAAAATTAGCTGGGCATGGTGGCGCATGCCTGTAGTCCCAGCTACTCAGGAGGCTGAGGCAGGAGAATTGCTTGAACCCAGGAGGCAGAGGTTGCGGTGAGCCAAGTTCGCGCCATTGCACTCCAGCCTGGGTAACAAGAGTGAAACTCCATCTCAAAAAAAAGGAAAAAAAATGTATCAAGCGATAAAGTATGTTCACTATCTAATGGTATTCTTATTGGTCAAAAAAAATATTAGCTCTGTGTCTTTTGTCAAGCCTTCTTCCCAACAATAGGATACTTTTATAGGTAGGTCTTTTCACTTGTACAAATCAAAGACCCACCCAGGCTAGTTTATATAAGGGATGGGTTGGGTGGTAAGTGTTAACATGGTGGCTCTAGAGACAGTGGCAGGCAAGAGTCCTTGGATCCTTATACTCCCCATTTTAGTGTAAACTCAGCTCCTGTTTTAGTCTTTCTTCTTTTTGTGTGTCTTCTCAGTTCCTACCCCTTCTGGTGTTCCTCATAATCAATTTTGTATATCTTTCTTCACTGTATAACTTCTACTTATAACTTCCTCTCACTTATAGCTTATCATAGCCTCTTTAGCCTTTTGGTGTTTCATGACTGTTCACCTTCTGTTGTCACTACTAGATGCCCCCTCCATATTTCTCATCTCAAATTTGAGTTTATGAATATAATTGCACCATCCCTACATTATTTGGGAAGAGTTATATGAGTATTAAATAGGCCCATTTTTAACCTGTGGACTGCCTTGCAAAGCAGGACCATGAGCTACAACTCTTGAGGGTGTTCCTAATAGCCTTTCAACTGATTTTTTAAATGCAGCTTCTTTTTTT